>JZKD02S1188902.1:0-12622 GCA_000966675.3 Picea glauca | reverse complement strand
AAGCGCAGTGCACTCGCTTAATTACCGAGATAGTAATTGTTTTAACTCTTCTCTCCACGTCGTATCTACTAACCTAGTCATGGCAGTGTTAACCAATAGTGTTTATTGAAGTATACGAGCTCCATCATTAGGCACCGATTGAGATTTCAATGCTCAGATGTACCCAAGTGATTTTTTCTGCGACATTAAAATTTTCACAAGGTATAAATCTAGACACATCCGCATTCTTAGGGTAAGGAATCTGATTAAAACGATTACAATATTTCAACAAGCATCATATCATTGGTAAACCGATATGAACGATGGGTTGAGGGCTACGCAAACCAAATTCATTATGTTCAGTAGATCGCCTTAAGTGTCGTCTTGATTTGCCTTTTTATCACCTCATATTTTATTTTCTCTTAGTCATTGTTCATTCTCGGAGAATTGCCAGAATCTTCCTGATGGTCCAATATAACAACAGCTTAATGAAGCAACAAATCACTCAAATTTGAAACAAGCCACGAAATTGCAGGAAGACTCGAAAATAAAGCTAGAATGTAGACATCATTTTGCGCTGGTAAATCTCCCATTGAATCTGGACAACTTTTGAGAAAATTTAATACTTTTATATGACATAGTAAGAAAAATACATAATTTTAATGCATGAGTTTTTTTTTTTTTTTTTTTAAAGAGAAACGTAAAGATAAATATATCAGAACTGGTAACAGCCAGAGCAGCTATAGTATGCAGATTGTGTAGATTTTACAAGATCAAAATATATTACTTCTTGGGTTAATGGAGAGGATTTCGTAACATAAACATTTTTGTTTTTTTACTAAATATAATCTAAGTTTTGCGCACACAGATGGAATTTTAACATTTAGTAACTATCGATAACTTTTACTCTAATCCTTGCAACACACAGGTGTTTAACCATTCTATTTCAAAGGTGAAATTTTAAGAATTTACGGGCATTTATATTTTCATGATACAAGAATGTTCTATCCACACAATGGGTATACAATTTCATATAAATTCAAAACAATAAATTCCTATAAGAAATATTTATTTAAAGCATCCCTAAACAAAATGGAACCTAAGAAAACTACATAAAATTTAAATAAAATTTTGTATTAGTTCAATAAAACAATAATGGAAATGCTTGTAAGACTAACCAAAAATCCAACATCCAACATGAGTAATCAATTATACAAGGATTATATAAACTTTTATAGTGATTACTATTTAAATACAAGATTAATCGTCCATACTAATTTGATATATATTCCATCATTTCTAATTAAACATTACATGTTAAAAATTTACTGTAACCAACGATTGTAGGTATTGAGGTTGATCAACTTGTGTAATTCCTTTTTCTTTCCCCTAGCTTGCTAAGCCCAATACTTCACTGGTACCTTAGCCCCCCAAGTCGAAAAGGGACCACACACAAGAAACCAAAAATAGTAGCTCCAAGTTTTCCTTGCAAGGTAGAGCTTCCACTCTTTCTTCAATCTTGGTATCCCAACTCTCACAAGTAAAAAGAAGTCCCCAATAATTTTAGCAGCATAACCTTACGAAGAATCATTGAGAGTCATTTTCCTTCTTCACCATTTGTTTTATAGAAATTTTCTCATTGACACATGTCCTCGTGAACAATATTTTTTTTTTAGATTAAATTAATTATGATTATTCATCCACACACTTGTCACACTCTCCCCAAGTTGCACAATTAATTACCATTTGTATTTTATTTAAAAATTCAATTTCCCTCACATTCTCCAATGTGTTCCTATTTTCGCTCTTAGTTGTCCCTTTCTTCCCCAAATTCTCATTTAATGAGTGTCTCATAAGTATATCTTAGTTAGACATGGAATATGAGTCTTCTTCTTGTTAGATTAGTGGTACTTCAATTTTCCTCACAGACGCAAAGAGGTCCAACCTATCACCCCGCAGGGTCTCTCTGCCTGACCTCTTTCTCACAAGACCAATTCTAATCCCCTCTTCAGCCCGAAAAACTCCAAGGTCCTTCTATTTCCCTATCAGGAAATCTGCACCCACAGTTTCTCTTCTCTCGCGCGATCCTCCTTCCTTAACTTCTCAGAGGATCGGAACTCGTAGCTTCGTGAGTTCGCTATTGACCGCTGGGCTCTCGGATCCCTGAGACCCGATGGTCAATCAACTCGCTAACTTTTCCCTGAGGGATTTCACAACTCGCGACCTCGTAGGTTGAATTGTCGAACTTTCACCCTCTTATTCCGTGAATCCCCGAGATGCGAGAATTCAACGGAGTGTTGACTCCTATCTCCAGGCAACGCGTGTCCAACCGTCGACCACGCGGTCTCACCTTATGCTCTGCCACACGTCCACTCACTCTCGGCACTTCGCGACTCGTGAATCCTAATGCCAATATTTCGGGACTTCTCGCGGTGAGATCCCGAGGCTTGTGCCACCTGTATTCCACTCGCCATGTATGCTATGGCCCACACTATCCTCCAGCTGTCAGGGTATCGCCTCTTGCAATCTCTCGATCCCCGTAGCCAAATTCTCGAGCCTTTTCTCGTGAGGCTCCAATACACGATCCCACGTGCGGATCCAACGGTCCTCCTGCAATCCAGATCCAACAGCTATCCTCTTTTCACGACTCGCATCGTCGTGACTCAGAGTACCCAATGTTTGGGCTCTCACCCTGCGAACTTCCGAGTTCGCAAGATCTCTTAGATCTCTGCCACCTGTCCTCCTCAGATGGATGACTCCTAGCCTCTCGCCACTTCACTGCTTCGTTACCTCGTGTCTCATGAATTTTAACACCAAACACTTGAGCGTTCACCCTGCGAGCTCCCGAGTTCGTGAGATCACCGATCTCTGACACCTATCCCCTTTAGATGGATGGCTCACAGTCTCTCGCCACTTCGCTACTTCGTGACTTAGAGCACCCAACACTTGGGCTTTCAACCTGTGAACTCCCGAGTTCGGGATATCACCGATCTCTGCCACCTGTCTTCTACAGATGGACAACTCGTGTCCTCTCGCCACTTCGTCGCTCGCGACTTGGACTACCCAACACTTGGGTTCTCAACCGACGAACTCTCGAGTTCGCGAGATCTCTAGATCTCTGCCACCTGTCTTCTATAGATGGACGGCTCCTGGCCTTCTTGCCACTTCGCCACTCGCAAAGATAAAGGACTTCCCTTTCGGACCTCCAATGTCCGAGTCTCCGAGATGAGAGAATCTCCTTACACGCGTCCTCCAAAATGAACAGCTCTAATCTTGTAGGGATATCGCGTCTCGCGATATCGCTACTCTTGCTGCACAACTTTGTGGCTTCAACTCACGAGTTCCCGATACATGATACCACGTGTAGATCCAACGACTCCCGTGACTCTGAATCAACGGCTCTGCCTCTCCTGAGCTTCAAACTGTTCAGACCTTCGCGTCGTAACCTCCTTGCACCTCTGCAAGATTTGACGATCCTCAGAACTTCACAAAATCTCCTCAGATGATTTCGATCGTTCGTTCTTCCTTTTGTAACTTACAAAATGAAAAAGAGTATCTCTCCACGAGATTTCTTCGCCACTTCGTCAACCTACGACGCTTCCTCCTGACTTCAAATCACACTTATCTATGCTGATCCTCAGCGAATCGAAGGCTTATCTTTCCTGAGCTTCTCCACAACTTCAGTCTTTAGAAACAACCCTTGTGCGCACTCCTTGCAGAAAATCTTCAATCACGTCTAAGTGTTGAAGTTCTCTTGACTCTTCGCACACCTGCAGCAGCAGTCTTTCAAATTTTCTGCTCAGATACACGACTGAGACTTCCTCCCTTAGCCTGCACACTCCTTGCACAGCTTGATGCCTAACTGCACCTTCACGACGAATGAGAACAAAAGATATCTCTCTAGGCCTTTTGTCAACGCACTCCCTTGCAGATGACTTCAACTACAGTCCTTGCAGGAATCCTTGCTCAAGAAGAGAAACGATTGTAACTCATTCCCTTCCTCTCAGACTTAAATTTCGACACACGAGATCATACACTCAGCATAACAACAAGTGCATAACAGGAAGAAATATTCATAAGCAGAGCATTTAACACACATACACCGAGAATAACACAACAGCCATGAATCTGAATCAACTTCTTCTATTAATTCAAGATCTATACATGGGTGTTCTTCTACAACTCTTTGATATTCTCCTATGCTCTAGATTCTTCTTGCCCCTGTTACTAATGTTACAATGATACAAATGAGGGTGTCTATAACCCGGTTTTTCCCTCTTTCTCCTAGAATTGTCTAATCTAAGAATTCAATTCTATCTACCTGCAACTACTACTATAAATGCCTCTGTCTATCTCAGATGAGAGCGTATGGCTCGAGGTCTGATTACATTCTTTCCAAGGCACCTAAATTAAATGATCTCATTTATATTCAGTGCATCAACTTCAAGGGAAAATTAAAAAATTCAAAAACTTGCGCTGGACGTCTTCGAGTTGTCTTATGCTTCCATGTTGGTTTTTCTTGTGGTGAGGGATGCTCCTGCATCATACTCCCTCACTTGAAAATTTTCATGGACTCCTGTCCATGAGCTCCTACACGGTATGTCCATGCTTCAGAATTTCTTCTTCAGTCTCCCAGCTAGCATCTTCAACTAGATGTCCCTTCCACTTGACCAAATATTCAAAATATTCTTTTCTTTTGGTTTTCTTACCCACTCGTTTATTTAGTATCTGCTCCATCTGTGGCTTCTTTGCAACTGGCATCTGCTTCTTCCACTGGATCTCTGGTTGATCATCACTTTCTGCTCTTGCTTCATCATCTTTATATGGATATAAATCCGAAACATTAAATATCGAAGATATTCCGATCCCATCCGGTAACTCAATTTCATAAGCATTTTGTCCCATTTTCTTCAAGACCTTGCATGGCCCAATTTTCTTCATCTTCAGCTTGTTGTATGTTCCTCTCGGGAACCTTTCCTTCCTCAAATGTGCCAGAACCAGATCATCAAATTCAAACTGAAGTTGTCTCCGATGTTGATCTGCTTTGCGTTTGTACTCCTAACTTGACTTCAATAGTCGCTCCTTCACCTGGATGTGAAGTTCCTTCATTGCTTCAACAAATTCTCCTGCACTAGCACTGCTAGTATCAATCTATTCTGAATCCCTCAATTCAGAAAATCCTCTCGACTGCATTCCATATACAATTTGAAATGGACTTCGGCCTGTGCTCTTGTTCACTGAATCATTGTATGTGAACTATGCATGTGGCAACACATTGTCCCAACTGCTATGGTTCTCTGTCACCAAGCTCATCAACAAGTCTCCCAGACTTCTGTTGACCACTTATATTTTTCCATCTGTCTGAGGATGGTAAGCAGAACTAAACATCAAATTAGTTCCTAGCTTCTTCCATAATGTCCTCCAAAAATGCCCTATGAATTTTGTGTCTCTGTCTGAAACTATGCTTTTCGGCAATCCATGAAGTCGAGCAATCTCCTTGAAAAACAAATTCGCATGTGAGTCGCATCACTGGTCTTCTGGAATGGAATGAAGTGTGCCATCTTAGAAAACTTGTCAACTACCACAAAGATTGAATCAACACCTCTCTGTGTCCTCGACAATCCCAATACAAAATCCATGCTAATTTCATCCCACGGCTTGTCTGGTATGGGAAATGGTTGATAAAAACCTGCATTCTGCTTCTTGCCTTTTGAATGCTGACAAATCCTGCATCTGTCCACAAATTTCTTGACTTATGACCGCATCCCTAGCCAAAAGTATGACTCGCTCAGCTTTGCAAATGTCTTATCATGGCCAAAATGTCTTGCCAATCCTCTACTATATTTTNAAGCGCAGTGCACTCGCTTAATTACCGAGATAGTAATTGTTTTAACTCTTCTCTCCACGTCGTATCTACTAACCTAGTCATGGCAGTGTTAACCAATAGTGTTTATTGAAGTATACGAGCTCCATCATTAGGCACCGATTGAGATTTCAATGCTCAGATGTACCCAAGTGATTTTTTCTGCGACATTAAAATTTTCACAAGGTATAAATCTAGACACATCCGCATTCTTAGGGTAAGGAATCTGATTAAAACGATTACAATATTTCAACAAGCATCATATCATTGGTAAACCGATATGAACGATGGGTTGAGGGCTACGCAAACCAAATTCATTATGTTCAGTAGATCGCCTTAAGTGTCGTCTTGATTTGCCTTTTTATCACCTCATATTTTATTTTCTCTTAGTCATTGTTCATTCTCGGAGAATTGCCAGAATCTTCCTGATGGTCCAATATAACAACAGCTTAATGAAGCAACAAATCACTCAAATTTGAAACAAGCCACGAAATTGCAGGAAGACTCGAAAATAAAGCTAGAATGTAGACATCATTTTGCGCTGGTAAATCTCCCATTGAATCTGGACAACTTTTGAGAAAATTTAATACTTTTATATGACATAGTAAGAAAAATACATAATTTTAATGCATGAGTTTTTTTTTTTTTTTTTTTAAAGAGAAACGTAAAGATAAATATATCAGAACTGGTAACAGCCAGAGCAGCTATAGTATGCAGATTGTGTAGATTTTACAAGATCAAAATATATTACTTCTTGGGTTAATGGAGAGGATTTCGTAACATAAACATTTTTGTTTTTTTACTAAATATAATCTAAGTTTTGCGCACACAGATGGAATTTTAACATTTAGTAACTATCGATAACTTTTACTCTAATCCTTGCAACACACAGGTGTTTAACCATTCTATTTCAAAGGTGAAATTTTAAGAATTTACGGGCATTTATATTTTCATGATACAAGAATGTTCTATCCACACAATGGGTATACAATTTCATATAAATTCAAAACAATAAATTCCTATAAGAAATATTTATTTAAAGCATCCCTAAACAAAATGGAACCTAAGAAAACTACATAAAATTTAAATAAAATTTTGTATTAGTTCAATAAAACAATAATGGAAATGCTTGTAAGACTAACCAAAAATCCAACATCCAACATGAGTAATCAATTATACAAGGATTATATAAACTTTTATAGTGATTACTATTTAAATACAAGATTAATCGTCCATACTAATTTGATATATATTCCATCATTTCTAATTAAACATTACATGTTAAAAATTTACTGTAACCAACGATTGTAGGTATTGAGGTTGATCAACTTGTGTAATTCCTTTTTCTTTCCCCTAGCTTGCTAAGCCCAATACTTCACTGGTACCTTAGCCCCCCAAGTCGAAAAGGGACCACACACAAGAAACCAAAAATAGTAGCTCCAAGTTTTCCTTGCAAGGTAGAGCTTCCACTCTTTCTTCAATCTTGGTATCCCAACTCTCACAAGTAAAAAGAAGTCCCCAATAATTTTAGCAGCATAACCTTACGAAGAATCATTGAGAGTCATTTTCCTTCTTCACCATTTGTTTTATAGAAATTTTCTCATTGACACATGTCCTCGTGAACAATATTTTTTTTTTAGATTAAATTAATTATGATTATTCATCCACACACTTGTCACACTCTCCCCAAGTTGCACAATTAATTACCATTTGTATTTTATTTAAAAATTCAATTTCCCTCACATTCTCCAATGTGTTCCTATTTTCGCTCTTAGTTGTCCCTTTCTTCCCCAAATTCTCATTTAATGAGTGTCTCATAAGTATATCTTAGTTAGACATGGAATATGAGTCTTCTTCTTGTTAGATTAGTGGTACTTCAATTTTCCTCACAGACGCAAAGAGGTCCAACCTATCACCCCGCAGGGTCTCTCTGCCTGACCTCTTTCTCACAAGACCAATTCTAATCCCCTCTTCAGCCCGAAAAACTCCAAGGTCCTTCTATTTCCCTATCAGGAAATCTGCACCCACAGTTTCTCTTCTCTCGCGCGATCCTCCTTCCTTAACTTCTCAGAGGATCGGAACTCGTAGCTTCGTGAGTTCGCTATTGACCGCTGGGCTCTCGGATCCCCGAGACCCGATGGTCAGTCAACTCGCTAACTTTTCCCTGAGGGATTTCGCAACTCGCGACCTCGTAGGTTGAACTGTCAAACTTTCACCCTCTTATTCCGTGAATCCCCGAGATGCGAGAATTCAACGGAGTGTTGACTCCTATCTCCAGGCAACGCGTGTCCAACCGTCGACCACGCAGTCTCACCTTATGCTCTGCCACGCGTCCACTCACTCTCGACACTTCGCGACTCGTGAATCCTAATGCCAATATTTCGGGACTTCTCGCGGCGAGATCCTGAGGCTTGTGCCACCTGTATTCCACTCGCCACGTATGCTATGGCCCACACTATCCTCCAGCTGTCAGGGTATCGCCTCTCGCAATCTCTCGATCCCCGTAGCCAAATTATCGAGCCTTTTCTCGCGAGGCTCCAATACACGATCCCACGTGCGGATCCAACGGTCCTCCTGTAATCCAGATCCAACAACTATCCTCTTCTCGCGACTCGCATCCTCATGACTCAGAGTACCCAATGTTTGGGCTCTCACCTTGCGAACTTTCGAGTTCGCAAGATCTCTTAGATCTCTGCCACCTGTCCTCTTCAGATGGACGGCTCCTAGCCTCTCGCCACTTCACTGCTTCGTGACCTCATGTCTCACAAATTTTAACACCAAACACTTGAGCGTTCACCCTGCGAGCTCCCGAGTTCGTGAGATCACCGATCTCTGACACCTTTCCCCTTCAGATGGATGGCTCACAGTCTCTCGCCACTTCGCTACTTCGTGACTTAGAGCACCCAACACTTGGTCTTTCAACCTGTGAACTCCCGAGTTCGGGAGATCACCGATATCTGCCACCTGTCTTCTACAGATGGACAACTCGTGTCCTCTCGCCACTTCGTTGCTCGCGACTTGGACTACCCAACACTTGGGTTCTCAACCGACGAACTCTCGAGTTCGCGAGATCTCTAGATCTCTGCCACCTGTCTTCTACAGATGGACGGCTCCTGGCCTTCTTGCCACTTCACCACTCGCAAAGCTAAAGGACTTCCCTTTCGGACCTCCAATGTCCGAGTCTCCGAGGTGAGAGAATCTCCTTACACGCGTCCTCCAAAATGAACAACTCTAATATTGTAGGGATATCGCGTCTCCCGATATCGCTACTCTTGCTGCACAACTTTGTGGCTTCAACTCACGAGTTTCCGATACACGATACCACGTGTAGATCCAACGAATCCCGTGACTCTGAATCAACGACTCTGCCTCTCCTGAGCTTCAAACCGTTCAGACCTTCGCGTCGTAACCTCCTTGCACCTCTGCAAGATCTGACGATCCTCGGAACTTCACGAAATCTCCTCAGATGATTTCGATCATTCGTTCTTCCTTTTGTTACTTACAAAATGAAAAAGAGTATCTCTCCACGAGATTTCTTTGCCACTTCGTCAACCTACGACGCTTCCTCTTGACTTCAAATCACACTTATCTACGCTGATCCTCAGCGAATCGAAGGCCTATCCTTCCTGAGCTTCTCCACAACTTCAGTCTTTAGAAACAACCCTTGTGCGCACTCCTTGCAGAAAATCTTCAATCATGTCTAAGTGTTGAAGTTATCTTGACTCTTCGCACACCTGCAGCAGCAGTCTTTCAAAGTTTCTTCTCAGATACATGACTGAGACTTCCTCCCTTAGCCTGCACACTCCTTCCACAGCTTTATGCCTAACTGCACCTTCACGACGAATGAGAACAAAAGATATCTCTCTAAGCCTTCTGTCAACGCACTCCCTTGTGGATGAATTCAACTGCACTCCTTGCAGGAATCCTTGCTCAAGAAGAGAAACGATTGTAACTCATTCCCTTCCTCTCAGACTTAAATTTCGACACACGAGATCATACACTCAACATAACAACAAGTGCATAATAGGAAGAAATATTCATAAGCAGAGCATTTAACACACATACACCGAGAATAACACAACAGCCATGAATCTGAATCAACTTCTTCTATTAATTCAAGATCTATACATGGGTGTTCTTCTACAACTCTTTGATATTCTCCTATGCTCTAGATTCTTCTTGCCCCTGTTACTAATGTTACAATGATACAAATGAGGGTGTCTATAACCCGGTTTTTCCCTCTTTCTCCTAGAATTTTCTAATCTAAGAATTCAATTCTATCTACCTGCAACTACTACTATAAATGCCTCTGTCTATCTCAGATGAGAGCGTATGGCTCGAGGTCTGATTACATTCTTTCCAAGGCGCCTAAATTAAATGATCTCATTTATATTCAGTGCATCAACTTCAAGGGAAAATTTAAAAATTCAAAAACTTTCACTAGACGTCTTCGAGTTGTCTTATGCTTCCATGTTGGTTTTTCTTGTGGTGAGGGATGCTCCTGCATCATACTCCCTCACTTGAAAATTTGCATGGACTCCTGTCCATGAGCTCCTGCATGGTATGTCCATGCTTCATAATTTCTTCTTCAGTCTCCCAGCTAGCATCTTCAACTGGATGTCCCTTCCACTTGACCAAATATTCAAAATATTCTTTTCTTCTGGTTTTCTTATCCACTCGTTTATTCAGTATCTGCTCCATCTGTGGATTCTTTGCAACTGGCATCTGCTTCTTCCACTAGATCTCTGGTTGATCATCACTTTCTTCTCTTGCTTCATTAGCTTTATATGGATATAAATCCGAAACATTAAATATCGAAGATATTCCGATCCCATCCGGTAACTCAATTTCATAAGCATTTTGTCCCATTTTCTTCAAGACCTTGCATGGCCCAATTTTCTTCATCTTCAGCTTGTTGTATGTTCCTCTCGGGAACCTTTCCTTCCTCAAATGTGCCAGAACCAGATCATCAAATTCAAACTGAAGTTGTCTCCGATGTTGATCTGCTCTGCGTTTGTACTCCTGACTTGACTTCAATAGTCGCTCCTTCACCTGGATGTGAAGTTCCTTCATTGCTTCAACAAATTCTCCTGCACTAGCACTGCTAGTATCAGTCTATTATGAATCCCTCAATTCAGAAAATCCTCTCGGCTACATTCCATATACAATTTGAAATGGACTTCGGCCTGTTCTCTTGTTCACTGAATCATTTTATGTGAACTATGCATGTGGCAACACATTGTCCCAACTGCTATGGTTCTCTGTCACCAAGCTCCTCAACAAGTCTCCCAGACTTCTGTTGACCACTTCTATTTGTCCATCCGTCTGAGGATGGTAAGCAGACCTAAACATCAAATTAGTTCCTATCTTCTTCCATAATGTCCTCCAAAAATGCCCTATGAATTTTGTGTCTCTGTCCGAAACTATGCTTTTCGGCAATCCATGAAGTCAAACAATCTCCTTGAAAAACAAATTCGCATGTGAGTCGCATCACTGGTCTTCTGGAATGGAATGAAGTGTGCCATCTTAGAAAACTTTTCAACTACCACAAAGATTGAATCAACACCTCTCTGTGTCCTCGACAATCCCAATACAAAATCCATGCTAATTTCATCCCACAGCTTGTCTGGTATGGGAAATGGTTGATAAAAACCCGCATTCTGCTTCCTTCCTTTTGAATGCTGACAAATCCTGCATCTGTCCACAAATTTCTTGACTTCTGACCGCATCCCTGGCCAAAAGTATGACTCGCTCAGCTTTGCAAATGTCTTATCATGGCCAAAATGTCTTGCCAATCCTCTACTGTATTTTTCCTTCAACAAGTTCTCCCTCATGGAGCAATTCAGAATACACAGATGATTGCCTTTGAACAATAATTTGTCTTGGATCATGTACTCTATCCACTGACTTCTGTCTCTAAGAACTGGATTCTCAGTTGCTTCATAAGCTTCCTTAAAGTCTGAATCATCTGCATACATGTCCTTCAAATCATCAAAGCCTAACGTCCTGACTTTGAATTACTGCAACATCAAACACTTCCTTCTCAAAGCATCAACAACTTTGTTAGTAGTACCAGAAATATGTTTTATCACAAAAGTGAAATTTTGCATGTATTCTACCCATTTAACATGCCTCTGATTCAACTTTTCCTATTGAGTCACATATTGTAATGCATGGTTATCACTATATAAAACAAATTCCTTTGGAATCAAATAGTGCCTCCATTTCTTCAATGCTTGTATGATGGCATAAAATTCTTTATCATATGTGGAGTACTTTTATTTTGCCTCGTTAAGCTTCTCGCTGAAATATGCAATCGGCTTGTCTTCCTAGCTCAAGACCTCTCTTATGGCAAACTCGCTTGCATCACATTTTACCTGAAATGTATTCTAAAAATCTGGCAACACCAGAATTGGTTTCTCTGTAATCTTCTGTTTCAACAAATTGAAACTCTTCTCAACCTCTTCCATCCAGTGAAAATATTTATGTCTTTTCTTCACTGTATCCATCATTGCTACACTAATCCCACTGAAATTCCTAATGAATTTGCGGTAGAAACTAGCCAATCCATGAAAACTCCTTACCTTAAATACGTTCCTCGGTGATGGCCAATTCTTGATTACCTCCACCTTATCCGGGTCCATTCTCAGTTCATTTGCAGATATAACAAACCCCAAATAAATGAGTTATGTCTTCATGAAGGAGGACTTCTTCATGTTTATCAACAACTTCTCTTGTTGTAATCTCTTCATCACAATAGCCAAATGCTTCAGATGTTCA
>JZKD02S1188868.1:169557-210367 GCA_000966675.3 Picea glauca | reverse complement strand
AAAATATTTGTGAATATTCAAAGATGTGTGGATAGGATTTGTTATTGTTTTCCGAGGTACCTCATATTGTATGAGTAGGACAATAAACTTTACCTTAAATATTGAAGGTTCAACCCTATCATCCGCAATAACACAATTTGTGTGAATTGTATTGTTGAGTGCCAACTATTACATTCAAGGTGCATAATCCCTCTAGTTGATCATTAGGTGTCTTCTAATGCATTCACAATAAATCTCCAAGTATTATTAGTGTGATGTGAGTAACATTACCATTGTCGTCATGCTTTTTACATATAATATTATCTTTATATTTGATATGTTTTAAGATATTCAAAGTATTTTCAAAGCTCCAATAATTTTGAAATTAAATTCAAATAGATTAATAATATGGATTTCATTGTTTTTATAATAATTTTTTCTAATAATTTATGTTTGTTATAAAGAAATTATTAGTATAAAAACAATACGAGTCAATATCCCTTCCTTTTTAGGTGTACAAGTCAAGTTGGCATGCATTAAGATAAATATGTTTAAAGTTATGTCAAATGATGAACTTGACTCTTGGTTTAGTTTGGGCGAAGCAACATAAATGTAGACATAGATTTTAGTTACTTTAGTTGATGTCAAACGAGTGACACTTACTTTGTTGCATCAAGGTGATTATTTTTTTATTAATTAAAAATATTGACCTTTCAAAGTGGAAGATAGATTGTGAATAAATGATGTTCTTGTATCTTTTTCTGGAAATCCAAAATTTTAAAATATTTTATGAAATCTCATAAGTGAAATGTGTAACTCAAACGACCATCCAGCTACACATTCCCTAATGAATAGTGGCTCATTAAAGTAAAATACAATTCTTTAGATTTTTGCACTAGATTAAAGAAATACAATTTTTTAGATTTTTACATTATTTTAGTGCAAGGCGACCAAGGACTAGATCCTCTCATTCCATCTGACTACGATATTAAACTAAAGTGAATCATAATCATAAAAAAATTGCATCAATGTCTCATACAGGATCGAATACAAAACTTCATTTCACTTGATTGTTGTTGTACCACTGAGATATAAAAGCAATGTTAAAAGAGCCATCATGAACCAATTAACATGAGACAATTCACATGAGCGGAAAAAGACAAGAGGGATGTCGATTGTTTGAATTTCCTTCTCTTGATGATTGTGAAGAGATGTGAATTAAATGGCACTTCTGCGCTTATCAGCCTGCAAATGCCATCTTTGTTATCCTACAACATTCATTCTTTTGCCAGTTAAAGTTGGTAATGTATGTACACCTCTAATGCAAGAGGCTCTAGCCTACTATAAGTTGATTTGAATTGAAAGAAACACACACAATCGGTTGATTTAAAATACGGGCATGGAAGTAATCTCCAAAAATAACTGTTCAAAACTAATATCAAAGGGATATGTACCAGTTGTTGTTGGTGCAATACTCACTGCAATTATTTACAGATTTTTTTAGACTAACAATCAAATTAATGTGGTGAAGATTAATTTTCATTTTAGATGTATTAACTATACGTTTATATATTTATATATGTGTGTGGTTACATATACATGTGTTGTCGTGCTATAAAGAAAGCATACATTCATTTCCATTGTTTTTTTTACTTTCCTCTTGCTACCTTTCTTGGGAGGACCCAGGTTCAGGTCTACTATGGTTTCCAACAAAACCCTTCTAAAACTATCGGTCCCTCTGGTCAACCAGAAGGAAACGTAGTACATAGAATGCACTACGCAGTCTCACCCGAGATAGTTCTATTGGTGGCCCCAACTCTCATGTGCTTGAAGCCAGGGAATAAGTGGGGATCTGGGATTAACTCTGTGATCTTCATTAGTCACCTTAACATTCAACTTATATTGAATACCCTATCATTCTTATTCATGCATGCACAATAATATATCTAACTAGTCATTCACACATTTGTATAACATCTATTCATTGACAATAACGGAAATACACAATATTCAATCACATAACACATGATCGACTGTGGTTCACCCCTCTTGGGCTACGTCCACAAAGATTTGGCTTCTCTTCTCTTTTATTATAGTGTTTCCAAAACTACAACGCCTCGTGCATTACAATTCCCCATCAGTGGGTCAATATCTACAATGAGGCAGACTAGATCACACTGGGATCCCCAACCTATGATCTAACCCTCAATATCTACCCTTATTTTCTCTCCTCAGCTCAATATCTTACAAAATAGATCGGACTTACAGTCGTTCCCTCCTTGAACGACATAGTAACATTAATCAACCAAAAAGGAACCATATTCTCATACAAACCACCAACAACCCCGACCTAGACCTCCTAGGTAACTACTTATACATGTTTCTGGCTTACCAGCCATTACATTCTCTTACCAAAACCCGAACCCTATCATGGCTAGGTATTATTTCATGTGTACATCACATGCTTTCCTCTTCTGCATGCACATCTTTCTTGCACATGTTTTTTCTCCTACATGCGCATCTTCCTTATACGTGTTTCTTTTCATGCATGCACATCTTCTTTCCACATGTTGCTTATCCTGCCAATTGTATTTCTCCCATGTCATGATTTTATCCCGAACTGGGATTGTGCTTGACAATCCCCCAACACTAACACCGTGACTCATCTCGAGTCACTTCTTAACTCCAGTGTCTGTCACTGCTTGTGCTAGTGCTTCGTACATATTTGATATCCATTGGCACTGCTCTTGAGCCTATCTTCCCTTTGCTGACATGGCTTCGACCACTTGCGCAGTGACTAGTGGTCATAAGATATCACCCCCCTCCAAGCCTATCTGTTTGAGGCACACTTTCACTACGTCGATTTCCATGACCAATTGTTCTGCCTTTTCTTGTAGGGGATCCAATTGAACCTGTCGTGCGATCTTCTATTCTTGCACATCTTTTTCTTCTGCCTGAAGGTTCTTCATTTCTATGGAAGTCTTGATCTTCTCTGGCAGGGACATTGTCCTCTATCACTGCTTGACATCTTCCATTGTGTCATGCAATTTATCTTCCTTTCCTTGAAGCTCTTGTAGGCTCCCATCCTCTAATAGTTATGTTCATAGTCGGTCTCTCTTTTCCAACAATTCTACCACTCTATGTATGTTCTACGTAATGTTTTTTTCATTTTTTGTTGCGTCTTCCTCTCTTTGCACTCGGACTACTGGGGGGGTCGTAGGTATTGCGTGATCCTCCAGTTCATTTATATTCTCTTTATATTGCGCCAGGGTCTGTTCTATTTTCCTCATATTCTCTTCAGAATATGCTTCTTCCGATTTTACGCTGTCTGGGATGGCTTGAAATACTCCACTTATATTTTTTTCCATCTCCTCCACTATTTTTTGTGCTATCTTTCTCTCACACCCTTCCTGGCTAAGTACCTCCTTCAGTGAGGCATTGTCTTCCTATTCCAATTGTAAGTTCGTCGCATGCGACCTTTCTATAGACTAAATCTCTTGCGTGACGCTCACTTGTGATTTATACAGTGCTTTGGTTGGAATCTTGGGAAATGCCAAGTCCATCATATCAATGTCTCTCAGTGGCTACTGGAATCTCTCCTCATCGATGAACAACATGTTAGGAGTAATCCTGAAGTTTAAACTCCCCTGCGCTATGATCTTCACTGTCTCTCCCATCGATATCCCTTCTTTCACTAGCATTGTTATCTTTTGTTGTTGCTTCTTTGTTTTGACCTTTAACTTCTCCAACATAGTTTTCATCTCTTGGATTTTTTCCAAAATTGAAGCTCTATGGTTCTCGGTGTGCTCTGACACATCTGGCAGTCGTTCCTCTACTTTCATGGCTATCAACTCCACATCGTCTTGCATCAATGATGTTTCCATAGGTTTTCTGTGGGCCTTTTCCTTCTTCCTGGAACCACTTGGTTGCTCCCTTGATCTCTTCCTTGGGACCTCTAGTGGTTCATATGTTTCTAGAATCGGTGTATCCATGCCGGTATCCTACCCAACTTAGTCTTCCATGGATACCTCTTGTGCCTCCATCTTCTTCTTCGCTCACCTATCTGGTCAGTCCTCTTGGTGCTCACTCTGTTCCCATTGGACCCTATGTAGGACCACGTTGTGACTTATTTTGTGTCCTAATTTTATTTTGAATTGAGTTGCTTTCCCCTATTGTACCTATTATTGTCTTATGTTTTTGGCTAGCGCCATTCATGCCTATCTGTTGTGCGGGGAGTGTGCTACCTTGCATCTGGATTTGTACTGTTGGCGTTTCTCTTGGAATATCTGGCACTTTCCACTCCTCAGGCCACTCTTGGACCTCCATTTGGATGTCCTGAATTGTAACATAGTACTTTAGCTTCAACCACTCCTTGGTTGGATCCTTCTTTTCCTACAACCACATGTTGTGGCGTGATGCCTAGAAATTCTCTATATGTCCATACTCCTGGACAGTTTCTGGTGAGATCCTCCATGTATCTGCTAAGATGTTTTGGTTCTATGTTAAGTACTGACCGACCATGTTGTTGTTAAATTTATTCACCTTAGGATATGTTGTGCTTCGTAGTGACGTGTAGCCCACTACGTCACATTTGTCTGTTCTTGGCAGTAACATAGTGTATGTAGGTTTGTGCCACCCCATAAGTGAAAGGAGGATGAGTAACCATGAGTAGTGAAACTCAAATCCTCAGTATTATGCAGCCTTGCAGTCTTCAAGGAACACGTTCAGTAGGTAAGGGTCCCATCTCATCGAGATCCCCTTTGTGCACTGCGTCGCAGATGCTACTACTTCTATGGGCACTTCTTCTTTTCGGAAGTTGCACATTAATTTACAACCAAGAAATCTGGTTTCAAATCTTGTCACGGGATAATTGATGTCGCTCATCCTGATAACTCTGTTACCCTTCTCTACGCCATACTTTTCTTTGATATCATATGAGATGTATTTATTCTTAGTCTTGTCTTCTAGGCATTTCTCCATCTTCTCCCCATATATGGGTAGCCCTATAATCTCTGCGATAAGGTCAACGTTGATTGGCACTGGTATATCCATCCACAATATGCCTTTGTGCACCCTTGATAACAACTGTTTGACACATATGTTTATGTGTTTCCAACACTCAAAGTGCGGTATGTCTAATAAGTTTATGATGACGGTGTTGTACAGTCCTAGGATCCATTGTGGAGGCTCCAACACTGGCGCGGTTGATGGGCCCTCTCCCCTGCTCTTTAGGTAGCTTTGTTCTACCAAATATGGGAACTTTATGGTGTTAGAGGCATCATGGTTAGAGTATTTAAGGCTATCGACTCCTCCTACCATGTTATCCTCGGTCTTCACTCTGTTGGGAATTTCTAGCATCACTATACCTAGTTCGTCATGTATGCGTTGTATGCCCTAAGCATTGCTTTCTGATTTCACCTTCTTTTTATCTTGTGGGGACGATACCCCACCCTCTGGTATGACCTATTGCTCTGTTTCATGCTCTATTTTTGGCTCTCAGCCCTGTTGCATGGAACCCATGGCTGGTTCTTCTTGATGCATCCCTTTTCCCTTGGATGCGTTGGATTTCGTTCGTTCGACGTCCTCTTCCGGCTGCTCGGGATCCTGTGCAGGTTATTTCTCCTCTTCCACATGTAATGTGGTCTCCTTGTACTCTAGTGTGTGGATTTCATCCACATCCACCATTGTAGGAATATCATTTTTTTTGGTTTGAGTCACCTGAGTGCTATTCTGTGTGCTTCGTCTAGTTCTGCTCAGCACTCCAACCCTCGGTGGTGACATAGCAAATAAATTCGACTTGTAGGCTTCCAAATCAACAGAGGCAAGGGAAAATTCACACTCTATCGCTCTTCCACTCGGCCCTGCATTATTCTCAGAAAATAACATAATGGGTCGCTTCCCCCCCTTTTTCCGACTTTATAGTGTGACGGAGATGGGAAAATTGTGCCACACAAACAATTGTCTCTTTTTCACTTTTTGTGGTGTTTGTTTCTCGTTGTACCTTTCTACCGATTAACAGGGATGATTTTAAGGATGGAAATTTATTTTAAAATGTAGAAACCTTGGCGAATCTTACTAATCCTTCATATGCCAACTATAATGTGTGGTGATATTTTTGTAAACATATTCAAATTTCAAAGGATTTTATATAGTTTTTATAAATTTTTGGTAATTTTTAAGGTAAAATAATTTTATCTTATATAATTTGGGCGAATCATTTTTAAAATAGCGAATCACGTTTTTGGAAAAACCATGGAAAATTATCCCATGAGAGAAATTTAGCCCCTAAAATCATCCATGTCAATTAACTTATCTTTTGTGCATGGTGTTTCCAAACTCTGGTTTTCTTACATCCTGTGTTTTGTTCTACCAGTTCTATTCTATCAAGACCCTCCATGTGCATCGATCTGTTTTTGTTTTTATCCTCTTTTTACTTTTTATGGCTTTTCTTATTTTTCTTCTTTTTATTTTTTTTTCTCATTTTCTCTCCCTTACTTCTACTACAATACACTATATACATATCTTCTTACTGCACGATAACTTTCTAGGTGTTAGGAGGTCGATTGTTCCTATACAGTCTCATTTGACTCCCATTGATCATTCCTTTGAGTTATGTACCTCCTAAATATTTCAACTGTACAACTCCCCCTTCTGTGACAGTCTTCACTTCATATGGTCCCAACCAATGCATTCTAAATTTTCCTGGGTGTCGAAGAAATTTACTGTCATACACCAAGACTAGGTCTCCCTCCTTGAAACTCTTCCTTTTAATGTGTCTGTCATGCCAAGTTTTTTTCCCTTGTTTTCTGTACTTCTTAGTTAAATCCTTATAGAATCCTATCTTCTCCCATCTCCATCAGCTAACTTATCCTTTCTTGTTCTGCGCCTCATTATTTCATGTTGGTGATTGCTGCTACACGCCGACTAGGTACCAAAAATTCTAATGTCACCATTGCTTCTTGTCCATACACCAATCTGAATGGTGTCTGTCCTATCAAATTTTTTCATGTAGTCATATATTCCCATAATACTTCTGGTATCTTCAAATCCCAATAAACCCTATTGACATTGCAGATATTTGTCAATGCATTCTCTAGGATTTTATTAAAGGCTTCCACTATTCCATTTGCTTACTTGGTGTATTACTTGGTGAGGGGCTACCTTAACCTGAATGAAGGATGACGCTGTGGAAATCGAATCTAACATGATGGCTTCTGGTAAGTTGAAAGCTAAGGTAGAAATGGGAAACCAAGAAACCCGACGTTTTAGGGAACAAGTGGGACCCTTGGGGTCTAATATATCCACTGACGACAAAATGGATGATATGGCCAGAATAATTAAGGAGATGTTAAATAATATTTCCAGGATGGAGCTGGATCAATATAAGGATGATCCTTTCATTAAGAGGGATTTCAAGAGAAACCCCAATCCTTAAAATCCACAGAGACAGATTAAAAATGAAGATCAAAAAATTCAAGCTCCTCTAAAAAATGAAAATTTTATAGGGGGAAATGACTTGCAAGATTTCGAGGAGTTGGAAGAAGATGTGACAAATTTGGGTGACGGCTGCACACAACCTTACTTAACTAAAGAAGATTATGAGAATTCTTTGAACACTCAGCAACCGTCAAATAAAAATGAGAACATAAACAACATCGATGTTTCTGTTTATCAAGAAATAACCGATTCTATAATGGCTAAGGTCCAACCCAGGTACAACCTAAGACCTAAGAACAATCCTGCGTTGACTACTCAACCCAAGAAAGTTCTCCTTAGAGGTGAAACATACGAGCCCGCCTCAAAAGAAACTGAGATATCTAATAACATGATAAAAGGGGTAGACTCGCTGGATCCCAAAGTGAAGGAGGTTGAGACCCAAACAAAGGAACCCAAGACAGCTGAGACACACACATTGGTAAATAAAATCACGAGTAATAAATTAGCTCAGAAAAATAAGTAGGAGAAGAAATATTCTGAGGTTTCAACCAGAGAAACAGACAAAAATAGTGGAGGATTCAGTTTTGAAAATGAGATAAATAGGATCAAAATACCAATCCCTATGGTTGAATTAGTAAAAAATCCTGTATATCGAAAGCAGGTAACCAAAGTGATAGGAATTTCAGAGATAGAAATTCAATCCGACGTAATAAAATTGGAAGATGATAAGCCCAATATCACTTTTGGTCCACATTTCGAGGGTGCCAGGGACACTATCGCTCCTTTCTATATCACCCTAAATGTGCATGATCAACTACTGCATAACTGCATGCTGGACTCCGGAGCCTCACATAATGTGATGCCCAAAAATATTATGGATAGACTAGGCCTCGAGATCACCAGGCCTTATGGAGATCTCTACTCTTTTGATTCTAGAAGGTTTAAGTGCATGGGCATGATAAAACATTTAGTAGTCACCCTTACACAAGTCTCGGTCAAAAGTGTTATGATAGATGTAGTTATAGCCGATATACCCCCAAAGTATGGCTTACTGCTATCTAGGTTGCGGGGAGCCAAACTTGGGGGTTCTCTTCAACTAGACATGAATTACGCCACAATTCCTATGTTTGGTGGACAACTTACTCAGTTATACAAGGAAACAAGGTTAGCCTACACAGTGAGCGATCCTCAGAATCCTAACAATTTTCCTATTTATATTGCCGATCAAGATCTAGGAAATTGTATTTTTTATTTTGATGATGGTATAAATAGTTGTGCAGAAGAGTATTACTTGGATAATAATGAATCAGGAAAGGTATACGAGAATATGTGTAGCACTGGTATTTGGAAAAAAAAAATTAATGGTGCCTCGTCATGTGAAGGAGTAGGTGTAGGAGTACTTTTGGTGGCACCTGAAAATGAATTTGTTATCCCTTTCTCTTACAGGCTTTAGTGGGATATAGACTATACCAATAACGTATGTGAGTATGAAGCCTTGGTCTTAGGATTGGAAGCTGCTAGGAAGTTGAACATAAAGAACTTGGAATTTTATGGAGATGCAGAGTTGATAGTAAAACAAATAAATCGGCAATACCAGGCCAAGAATCCAAGATTGAGATCTTACAAAAATTGTTCTTGGGATCTTATGGAAAATTTATTTTCATCAGTGAAGGTTCATTTCATCCCACGGGCTGAAAACCAGCAAGTTGATTCATTGGCCAAAGCGGCTTCAACTTTCATACCCCCCACCGCTTTCAAATTGAAGTACCACATAGAGGTAAGGCACAGACCATCTATACCCAACAACATACAACACTGGTAGGTTTTCGAGGATGACAAACAGATCCGAAAGTTCCTGGAAATGGTAGGTGATTTCTCTGAAACACACATTGACCAGGAGGACCAAAATGATCATACCTGGGTTATGCAGGAGGGAGAGGAGCCTTAGGAGTTCCGAGAAAAAATTGCTAACCATCACATGTTGGTTTTAAAGAGAAATCAAATTCCGAAAGGATTAATCCCCCTGGAGAGACTGTTTGATCATAATGATATGCCATTAAAATCCACTCTGCAACCCCAACCAGAAGAGGTTGAATACTGCGACGTAGGGACCAAAGAAGAACCTAGGATGGTAAAAATATCAAAGTACCTTCCAACTGAGATAAAAAGCAAGAATAAAGACTTACTCGGACAATATAAAGATATTTTTGCTTGGTCTTACGAAGAGTTGAGAACCTACGACACCACGGTGATTGAACACAAGATACCCCTGAAACCCGGTGTCAAACCCTTTAGACAAAAACTTAGACAGATCAACCCTATCTTATTTCCCATGGTCGAAAAGGATGTTAAAAATATCTTGGATGCAAAAATAATTGTACCACTGAGATACTCTGATTGGGTAGCAAACCTAGTCCCTGTTAGAAAGAAGAGTGGAGAGATTAGACTGTGTGTTGATTTTAGAAATATAAACAAGTCCTCTCTCAAAGATAACTACCCTCTACCCAAAATGGATCACATTTTAGAAAAGGTAGTTGGGGCAAATAGGATGTCGATGATCGACAGGTTCTCTGGGTACAATCAAATTGTCGTAAATGAACACGATAAAGAGAAAACAACCTTCACTACCCCTTGGGGTACTTTTATGTATGATAAGATGCCTTTTGGTCTAATGAATGCAGGTTCCACTTTCCAACGTGCCATGGATATCGCCTTCATTGGGGAAAGAGACAAGTTTGTGGTTATCTACCTCGATGATCTAACTACTTTTTCTAAATCTGACGAAGATCATTTGATACATCTCAAGCAAACTTTTGAAAAATGTCGCAGGTTTGGTTTGTCTTTAAACCCAAAAATGTCACACTTTGCCATGCAAGAAGGTAAAATCTTGGGCCATATTGTATCTCGAGACGGTATTAAAATTGATCCTAAAAGGGTTGAGGCTATAGACACTATAAATATTCCTAGGAATGTAAAAGAAATTCAATCTTTCTTAGGAAAAACAAATTTTTTGAGGAGATTTATCCCAAACTTTGTTGAAATCGTGAAATTGATCACAGATATGATAAAGAAAAACAACGAAGTGAAATGGACAACAGAAGTCAAAGAATCATTTGCGCACATAAAGAAAGTTATAAGTGAGGCACCTGTACTGGCAAGCCCTGACTATCTAAGGGATTTTCTTATTTTCTCATTCGCCTCCGAACACACCATCGCCGCGGTACTCCTCCATAAAAATGAATAATTTTTCGAGCATCCGATAGCATTTTTTAGCAAGAGTCTCAGAGATGCAGAACTTAAATACGATATAATGGAAAAGAAAGCATATGCTATGGTGAAGGCATTGAAAGTGTTCAGAACCTATGTGCTACATTCCAACATATTTTCTTATGTACCTACCAGTTTTGTAAAGGATATTTTGGTTCAATCCAACAGTGATGGCAAAAGGGGACGATGACTCACCAAAATTCAAGAATTCAACCTAGAGATAAAACCAACGAGATTGGTAAAAGGACAAGGTTTGGCCAAACTCTTAGCCGAATCAAATTTTAGAGTTCTCGGTATAAATAACCTATAGGGATGCAAAGAGGGTGTGGACATGAACGAGCTTGATGAGCCAACAAGCACAATCAGAATCAAAGAGAAGTTTGCCTCATCAGATTGGTACAAAAACATATTGTCATACCTGCTGACTTTAAAATTCCCAAGCGACTTATCACCATCCAAAGCCAGGACACTAAAACTACATGTGGTCAAGTACTGTATATCAGAAAGTCAATTGTACTGGAAGGACCCACTTGGCTTCCTGTTGGTTTGTTTAGTCGAATCAAAAACAAAGAGGTTCATAGGTGAATTTCATGAAGGAGTGTGCGAGGGACATCATGCTTGGAGGGTGACAGCCTATAAGATCCTGAGGGCAAGGTATTATTGGCCAAAAATTTTCTCAGATGTCAATGCCAAAGTCAGAGCCTGTAACCCGTGCCAATTGTTCGCAAGAAAGCATAAACTCCCAGCGCTACCATTGGTTCCAGTCAAAATAGAAGCCCCTTTCCAACAATGGGGACTAGATTTTATAGGCGATATTAACCCCCATTCTAGATCTCAACACAAATGGATCTTGACTGCCACATATTACTTCACTAAATGGGTGGAGGCTATTCCAACCAGAAGGGAAATGAATTCGGTGGTAATAGATTTTTTAGAAGAAAACATTTTGTCTAGATTCGGTTTCCCCCAAAAGATAGTCACAGATAACGCCTAGGATTTTAAATCTATGGCTATGATCAACTTTTGCCAAAAATAGAATATCATGCTCAGTCATTCCATAGCTTATTACCCCCAAGGAAATAGACTAGCCGAGTCTTCAAACAAGAGTCTGATCAATGTAATTAAGAAAGTGTTGGATGAGAATAAAAAATCTTGGCATGTACATTTGAAATACACTTTATGGGAAAATTGGATAGGCACGAAAAAATCTATCGACAATTCTCCTTTCCAAATGGTGTACGGGACCGACATGGTATTACCCATAAATATAGTGCTCACCGTAATGAAACTATGGCAAGATGAGAAAGAAGAACCAAATCATGTCACGAGAAGGATAAACCAGTTGATCGAAGTCCAACAACATAGGGTCAAAGTATATGAAAGGTTGCAAAAATACTAAGACGACATGAAAGCATTATTCGACTGTAAGGCAAAAGATAGAGAGTTTCTCCCGGGCGATTTGGTACTGAAATGGGATGCTAGAAAGGAAGACTCGGTGAAACACAGTAAATTTGATCATATCTGGTATGGACCATTCAAAGTCGCATCTCCCGAAGGAAAAAATTCATTTCTATTAGAAAATATGGATGGTAAAATCCTCAACGCCCCTGTCAACGGGTGTTATTTAAAACATTATATGCAATAATCAGTTCCAAAAAAAAAAAAATCCACTGTATATACCGGTTTTTGTTTTCTTTCTATTTCATAATTTCTCTTTGGTAAGTCTACTTTCAATACTAATTAATTAGATCAATGATTTTTGTAGAAATAGAGATACAAAATTTTCAATACATTCGACTCTTTTAAAAAGCCTTGATGCTTTCCGTGTTGTTCCCTTTCAGAATTCTGACTTGCAGCCCAAACGAGCGAAAAGAGTAAACATAAAGTCATATATCAGAAACTAAATTCGCCGAAACGGGTGATAGAAAAGGCTTTACATTATTTTAAAGGAAAACGAAATGGTAAGGAAAAGGTATGAATTCCTGAGAATTTTATTTTTTAAATCGAAGTTTTTTAAAGCATCGTGATGATCTCATAAATATGATGTTTTTGATAGACTGGTTATTAAAAGAACAACTCCTTACCCTAGGTCCTAATAATTCCACCTAGGTAAAGGTAGAAGGTAATTAAAATAAGAAGAGAAAGTAAAGAATCTCTGGAAAAGGGTTTCAAGAGTCAATTTTAATCTTTGACCCCTGTTTTTCAGTTTACAGATCTCTCTCCGTCACCTTTCTTTCTGTCTTCAGATTTACCTTCTCAAAAAACCAAGCATCTTTCGAGGTTTGCATACATAGGGAGAAGAGATTATGTTTTAACTTTGAAAGCTATAAAGCAGATTTTAGAAAGTAATCCGGTCTTTACAACTCCTTAGTCTCTTACTAAACAAAGTTATGCATAGGTTGATCTTGACTCTTCTAGGTTTTTCAACAGTTTTAGAGGATTGAGGCTTGCTCGAAGGAATACCCATAGAATTAATCTTTCCCCTTTTTCCCTGAAGGCTAAGGTGTTTTGAAAGTTGAGAGAAGATTGGTACCGAGTAATCAAAGCAAGTTGAAAGACCTCCACTGCAAATATTACACAGATATCATCCCTCATACAAACTGATTTCCCCCACTTCATGTTCTAAAAAGTAAATTGTAAGATAGGTGGTGAAAGGAAATTCAGAAATGATTTCCCTCGTCTCAGCATTTAAATGCATAAATATATTTCGAAGTGGTGAAAGGAAATTCAGTAAAAAGGGCTAGATAACTTCATCGGGGTACTGAACAAGCTCATTGGCAGTGAAGCAATATCTTAGATATCTGTAAGGCTGTCATACATGAATCTCACTCTACTCTAGTAACCAATATTTTCGAAACTGGATCTGCATCCCAAGTTCAGACAAGGCTCCCCTATTAAAAACATGTAATTTATTTCATTTGATACAAGCCAAAAGCCACAAGATCTATTGGATTTCATAGGATTGTTTTGATTGTCTTAAGGAAGAACTGAATTCAATAATGAGAAGGAGAAAGTCATGAAAGGGGATGCAGCTGAGTTTAAAAAAGCATCTGAGTTTTGAAAAATATTTTCAGAAGTAAAAGACGAAGTCTCTTTTCCCTCTGTATCCCCTTCCTATGAATAGTTTCGCAGGAATAAATCCAGTGACTCCATTTACCCAATACAGGCGCGTGGTCTACTGTTCTTCCCATCTCACAAGAAGACGGGATCCCTAGTTGGAGCCTATGTTGGAGCTGCCTTTTTCAGTTGTTTTAAATGTAATTCTCAAAGTCAAGGTTGGCCTTTAATCTTTCTTTTTTTTGTGATCTACACCCACTGAAAATTTCAGTAGTCCCGACATGCAAAGTAGTGATGTCCATTATAATCCTAAGTGACTACTCTGTAATCGTTTAAATGAAGTTTCACTTTATGTACCTCAGGATATCACACTTCAGGAGTTACAAGTCATATGGTTTACTAGCCCCAATGTGCGAAGTCACGAAAAGATTTTGCAAGCTTACCTTAGGTTAGCACCAAGAGTGAAATTTCTTAAACCTTAGTTAAGCGTTGTCAAGGTTTTGTCTCTCGGTGATCGCTCTCTCCAAAAACCTTACCGTCATAACTCCAATAGGCGAAGTTGCGAGATAGTTTCAAAAGTCACTCGGGTTAGTGTCATAGGTAGGTCATTTTTAAACTGTAGTTAAACAATGTCAGGGTTTCACAACTCGACATTCACTCTTCCAAGAAAATATATCATCGTAGCCCCGAGTCGTAAAGTCATGATATTAATTAAACACTAATTAATTAAACACTTAATCCGGATTACGTTTTTTCTTAACTAGATTGCGTCATCGCGATCTCGGGTTTTAGGGGCTCGAAGGACAGTAGTGAAATGTCTCGATACGACGAACGCCGAAAGGGTGATTAAAGTTTAAAGAAAACCTAATTAAAGAAACTAAGCCATATTAATCAGTGTATTAATTCAAATATTAACACACACCATCTACGGGGTAAATTTAAATGTTTTTTGCACTAACTTGTGTCACGACCCATCAAAATTTATGGCATTTATT
This sequence comes from Picea glauca, assembly GCA_000966675.3. Classification (NCBI taxonomy): domain Eukaryota; kingdom Viridiplantae; phylum Streptophyta; class Pinopsida; order Pinales; family Pinaceae; genus Picea; species Picea glauca. Next base: position 195,632 of record JZKD02S1188868.1, on the reverse strand, counting down.
TGAAATGAAGTGAAGTGACAGGAAAAGATATTGTTTTTATTGCTAAATATTTCTCTAAAAACAATTTAACCGTTCTGTTCTTAAGGATTGCGGGGTTTTAAATGGTCGAGATATAGAGTTTTTTCTCTCATTGTTTCAAATTTCATTTCTATCTTGTGCAAAGGAGTTTTTCTCATCAGGCTAATTTTTGTATGTATACAAGTTTTTACTACAGGAGAGTTAAGTCAGAGTCCTCTATCATGGCTCCATGAAAATCATCCAAGGTGATTATTGAGAGTTCAGGGCAAGGCTCAGATAATGTTTCTGATACTTCACCCTGAAGTATTGATTCTGTCAAAACCTGGTCATACGTCGCTGAGGTTCTTCAGTCCGAATTGGTGGACTGTTCTGATGATTCCAGTGATAATGAGAAGGACGATTTGACCACCAAATACAAAACCATCGTTCAAGAAGAAATGCATAAAATAGCGTCAAGGCCACGACTCCTCCCATATTATGATATGATCCGATGGGCACTAGATAATGTGGATATCCCAACCACGACTATTATTAACTAGAAGAAGGTAACCATTGGGACCTTTAGACCAGAACACTTGTAGGTGATGTACCATTTGTCACCCACACCCAACTTCGCATACAATGTCGAGTTTCTGGAGGGTTTTAAGATGAAGGAATGTGAGAAATACGACATAAACTTATCTGATTTGATCAAGGATTGGGTCTCACACCCCACAAAATTCAGGGCCAATGGTCACGAATTTTATTCCATCTCTTCCTTAGAACCAAAATTCAAATATATAATAATGATGACCTGTAGATTGTATGGAAAGGAAGACACCACACACTTTTTTCTCCCGTGGGTGCCTCTGATTCATACAGTCACTGAAGGCTATTCTTTCGACTGGGCCAAGCTGTTGTCAAACAGTATGACTAGCCGTATTATAGAATATCAGATGCAGAGGGAGAATGGGAAGGCCACTTCATTTTTTATGTCCGCATACATCATGGACATTGTTTGTTTCATTACGCCTTTTCCTCTAATGAGATGGAGCTGAACTCCATTGGATGTTGAGCCTATCCATGTCTATCACTCAAAACTTTGGGAGGATAAGGCCGTATACTTCATATATGATATTTTCAATTGGGTAATGGTGTCGATGCATGTTTCCATCTTCGACAACTCACCGCCCAGGATTTTAGATAGTGTCATGTCCAACTTGAGCAGCGTCGCTGACTGATACGTAGAGGCAGAATTTTCATACATCAGGTTTTTTAGTGCCTTTATCCCTCCATATGCTTTACCACTATTTATACCAGATAGGTTGGTTTGTCATGAAATCGCTAGGCAAACTGTGATTGGTGGCATAAGCAAAGAGATTAAAGGATTTTCAAAGAAGGTATGGCCATCCTTCCCCATTCATTTGAATACATATTCTTTATTGGATTCCAGACATGCAAAGGCCGAGGTAGCAGCCTTGGAGGATTTTAAATTGGTCCACATTGAGTTCAAGAAACACGACCCACACAAGGTTATGCATAATCACATGGCTAGTTGTGGCCTTAAAAGATATGAACACGAGACTTCGCCTCATGATGATATATTCTGAGGCGAGATATCATATGCCGAGGTTTTGAGTCAGGTATGAGCCATATTGCCCGAAGATATGGCCAATTTTCTCAAATTCCAGGAACATCGGTGGAGCTGCCTTCCCCCTGTCTTACAGGGTAAGAATCCATCGAATGAAGAGGTACCGAAAATGGAAGCCAAGGGATCCAAAGATTTAGGACCTGACTAAGAGGAACACCAGGAAAAGAAGAAGCATACCAAAGGCCCAAAACAGGAAGCTGAAATTACCAACCCTCCAAACAAGACAACCTCGGATGTTACCTCAGGAAAATCATCCAAGAAAATCAGCAGTCCCATCGCTTCAGTCACTCCCCTACAGTCTACAAAGGGGATCCCAGACACAGGATGGATTTTCGACAAAGAACTAAAGCCTATTACCGTGGAAGAATTTCCTCTGAGTGAATTTTTCTTCAACAAGAAGAGAAAGGCAGTTGTAAAATAGGAGCTTTATCAGGAAGCAGGCACAGTAGCCAAAAAGTTTAAAATTCTAGCCGATGGAAGAACCATGAAAAAAGAGGAGTTTGCAACTCAGATAGCAGGGATGTTAGGGTATTTTTCTACCACCAACCAATATTATGTCGGGTCCCTTAAAGAATAGTTGAAGCGAAAAAATCTCTTGATCAAAACTTTGGAGGCCAGGCTGGCTACAGTAGAAGCAACTGCCAGAGATCAGGTGAATACATGTATAAAGCAAGCTAGAGCAGTTGATCAAAAGGAAATCAAGCAGCTCAAATCTGATCTTGAACAGACACAGCAGATGGCTCAAACCAACCAATTACAGATAAGCCAACAAGGAGAATTGATTGGGCGGTTACATGTCGAATTAAATCTCGCCGAAGGTCAGGTGATAGATATCGGGATATTCCAATCCCAAGCCATAGAAATCCGAAAACGAGTGTCGGCATCTCAACAAGATTTTCTTGCTAAAGTGGAAACCATTCAAAACCACTTCCAACTCATTGATCTAGTACTGGAAAACATCTATTTGAGAGAAAGAGAAGTTGGGGTGGCTCGGATCGCTTTCCAAGAGGTTGTTATACCCACGAAAAAAGGAAACAGGCAGTAGTTCCAGGCTCTCCATCCCAGAACAGACCCTAGGTAACATATTGTTGAAGGCATAGGAGTGTGACATCTCAGAAGGAAAACAACGAGTTAAAGAGGTAAGAAACTTTTTTGAAGAAATTTTTGGCTTCATAGATGGGAGTTTTTTGGGCCTCGATAGTGAAAGCCACGCTGGGACACTGGGCCAGATCGATATAGCCAAGCACCTTCTCAATATCAAGGAGAACAAAGAAAGAGATTTGGCTGAAATATCACAGGTAATGCAGACCGATATAGTCCAAGTGGATAAGTGGCTAATAAAACCGAGTGTACAGTTGTGCACTGTCAGCACCGAAGACCGATAGGTAGGAGGAAAGTTGCCACAATTAGCGAAGGATTGTTACACTTTTGAAGCAAATAATCAAACAAAACCTTCTAGGTTAATAGCCCAATTGGTGGAGAGGTGCATCACTTGCACCAAGCAGGCGATGTGGCGGGTTTCCAGTACCAAATAATTACAGATGGTTGTCTGTCCTATTTTTTGAATTCGAAGAGCAAAGAAAGGAAGGTGCCTCACCTTCACGAAAGAGGACAAAGGCATATAATTGAAATGTTTAAAACTCCTATTTTGTAATCAGAAACCTATGAAATGATTGAGATTCTAGCATACAGAAATTTGTATAAATATACACATTGAAGAAATAAATAGGGTTGGACCCTTTTGGTCGATTGTAATAGAGACTTTCTCCTGTTGAAAATTAATATAAAGAAATCCGAAGATTCCTAATTTTGTCAAGACTGTGTTATGGGTTTTATCTTCTCTGTTACCTTGTCTTAATTTCCATTTTGTATATATATGTCTGATGAATGTTTAGCTGTGATTTAGTACAGCTACTACTGTGGTGACCAATGTTGTTAGTATTATAATCGTTTGTTGTTTTTCCTCTGCATCGGCTATCAGCAAGTACAATACCTATAAACCTTTTAGACTTCTATATTTTATGCTTCATCATCTCTCTCCTTATATTTTTTCTTCTTCTGTTTACAGGGTGAGATTCTCCCTTGATAGGAGCCTCACATTATAGACAGATTACTGTTTTTCTTACATTTCACACACAATTTATTAAAACTAACTCAGTTATGGGAAAAGGCCTTTGGTTTGCATTTTATTTTTGATATCAGAATCAAAGTTCTCCTTTATACAATCAAAATTGAGACAGCATTAAAAACCTTGAAACTTTCTTTTAATATTTCTTGTTCCTCTATGACTGTCCCTGTAACAAGACAACCCAATATTGAACCCAGATTGTCTGATTAGACCAGCATCTCTTTAAACCTTTTCGACACTATACTTAAAACAAACATCACCCAGGTAGAACTTGAATGTTCATGGGCCGCTATTGAACGGGATATAAGAATCCAGGAATAGTTGGAAGCAAGATAGTGAATACTTGGAAATCAGCCTTAGCTTCCTTTCCCGGAAGTTGATGCTTCTCCCCTCTTTATCCTTTACTCACTTTTGGATGCCTAGACACTGTACTTTCTAAGCCTTAAGTACAGACTCTGGAACAACAGTTTTCTTTTGGGGCTATCTTAATGTGATGGCAGCCTGAGAATCCATCTGTGAATGAGTACGCTTCCTGGCCTCCTACATTCTCTAATACCTCATCTGTGAAAGAGGTAGGAAAAGGGTCATGTAGGCAAGCATCATTCAAATTTATTAGATGGACACATATCGTTATGCCTCTTTACTTCTTCCCCTAGACTACCATAGGGCTTATCCATTCTGATTCTTCTACTAGTTCTATGATTCCATCTTCCAACATTATACCAATTTATGCTTATAGATTGGTTTCAGTCCATATAGTCGATGTCTGACTAATCTAGCCTCAGGTTTGAGAGGTATATTCATCTCTCCTATCTCTCCTGCTATTCATTTCATCTCTGTAAAGGTTGTTGGGAACAGGTCATTGTACTCACACAACAACTCTGTTATTCTTTCTACTGTCTGTTCATCCCAGTAATCTCTGATACTGGCGATTTTGGGATTATCATTTGTCCCAATGTTTACTTTCTTCACCTTGATTAGCGCGTAAAAGACTTCTGATTCCAGAGATGGTCCTTCCACCTCTCTTTCCAATTCAGTTTATGTAACTCGAATGTTACATGGGTCATCTTCATCTGGTGCTTCTTCTTGCACATGGTAGTATGACAATAGTTCTTTCATTGTTTGTCTATTATGTTGTTGGTACTCTGTTATAAGTTCAACTGCTGGTTCTTGAATGAATATTAACCCTCTGATTTTCTTGAGTGTTGAATTCATGTTGGGGTTCCCATGTTCAAATGAGAAAGTAACTATAAAGTTATGATGCAACATTGTCCATTCTGCAGTGCCTCTGCGCAGGTCCTGGTCTACATACCAGTTTGTTGGAATTCCTTCCAATGTGTGAATAAAGTGAAGAGGCCATTCTTGTAGTGGTGTCATTTTCCATAGTGTTCTACACTTCCCCAAGTGTTTTTTTGGTGTTCCCTATCCCTCATATCTCTGTAGTTGATTTCTTCCTTGTTCTACGCCAAATCTTATGCATAGTAATCGCTTACAGTGGTACCAGTACTTGATTGTCTCTTTGTGTGCACCCCACCATCTTGCAGGTGTCTCCTTAAGTGTTATGTCTAGAGATAAGAGCCTATGATTTTCTAACACTTCATATTTGTATCTTGTTAGTAATTCTTCTAACTCATTCACCCCATGAAAACTAGGAGGTTCTCTTATCTTTGTACCTACCCATATTACTACGCGGTCTATTATTGTGCACCTTCTTGTGGATACTTCATGTAATCTCTATTGCAAATTATCCAACCCCATATTTGATTATGAAGTGCATGATGTGATGCTTCTCTAGCTGATTACTCCATCTGCAGTTGGATTTACATAATCTTCTTCTCGCACGGTGGTTCTGTATAACTGGTTGATTTCCTCCAGGTCTAAGAAAGTGGGTTCTACAAACCTTTCTCCTTCTGATGGGTCTAGTGGCGCAAAAAATCTATATTCTAATGACTCAAATGTCATCTTTCTCATCTTCAAATTGATTATTTCATGGTTGTCAAATGCTAATCCAAGCCAAGAAATGTTGGATAAGGTTTTGTGTCATCCATGATTTATATTACTTGAAAATCGACTTTCATGCACACTCCATCCAGATCTATTGTCACACCCTTTATCCTTTCAATTGGAAGAACCCTACGTTGATTTGATATTTTTAGTTGATTTCACCCTTTATCTCCGATACATTTCCATGTCATCTTGGGTAACATGTTTACTTCGAAGCCTAAATCTAGTATAATATCCCCCATGTTGAAATCTCCAAAGTTGGCATTTAGTCTAAACTCTCTACTTGTCCTCCTCCTTGTATGCAAGTGATTAATTGTTTTCTTCTCTATATTTCCCTCTACGTTTGTGTTACATATTTATAACATATTTTGTAATACTTTAACAGATGATGGATCATTTAGTATTTTAACACAGAATTGTAGAAAAGCCTTTATGGTACTTACTTGTCCAAGGGTTTGTGAATCATTATTGTGATCCACCGATGATGGCATATCGTATGTTGGTACCTCCTGAGTATGTTGTGCAGTTGACGTAGATGCAATGTTTGGATTCAAGAATTCTTGTTTGTCTTGCTTGAATATCTCCTTTTCTTTTTGTGCATCAAATTGCTTTTGTGGTTTGGCATTCTTCTTCACCAATTGGTGTTGTGATGGATCTTGTCTTTCTGCATCATCTCTAGTATTATCTCCTATGTGCATAACTATTTTGATATTTCTTCCATCATCCATTTCTTCTGTAGAAATCCATTGAACATTCTGAATGTTCTGATTTCTCTTTTCCTAGATCTTCCCCAATAATGTCGGACAGTCTTTTGTGTCATGATCTAATGCGCGACAATACATACATGTTGTAGGTGGAAGTGGACATTCTCTTGCATAGTGTCCTAGTTTTTGATAGTTATGGAATTCCATCGGTCATATGCCTCTTCCAAAGACCCCTCTACCTCATCCCCCACCTATGTATCCATCTCAATCTCCTCATGGTGCGTTGTAATGGGGCACCTAATTGTACTGTGCAGGATTATATTGTGGTTGCACAATATTTTACTGTGGTTGTGTAGTTTTATATTGGGATGGTACTTGGTTAAAATGTGGTGCAACTTTACCTATCATCATTGATTCCTTCACCATATATGTGTCTGATGTTCTTTCCCTCATTAGCTCCATTTTCCTGCAATCTTTGTCATCATGACCCACTGACTTGCAAAAGTTGCAATATGAACTCTAAGGCATTGTCTGGTATTTATGAATCATTGGAAAATGATATGGATCTTTCCCTTGTGTCTTAAAGATATCACACCATAGTCCTCCTATTGGAAAAGGGTTTGGAATTCATGTTGCAATGTATTGCATGAATGTTGGGCATTCGTTTTTATCTTGTCCTTTTGTCCTTCATGTGGTACACAAAACATATTCTCTTTTGTCCTTACCTTTGTTCTGGTTCAGTTAAAATGTTAAATTCTTGATATCCTCCTTCAGCTCCTCTATTGTTGGATCTATCTTTTTATATTAGTTCTCTTCTAGTTGTAAGGCTGCTTACAGAGCCTCTTCCTGAGTTTGAAACTTTTGTTGTATCAAAGGGTATTTTAGGTGTGGTAACAGTGAATTCACAAATAGATTTCTATCTTTCATATCTGTCACGACATACTTCATCTTTCCCTTCAATCGTTTAAATCTATGGTCTATATCCTAGACAGATCCCCTTGGTTTTTGTCTAATATCTATCATATCATTCATGTATTGGTCCTCTGAGATACGATTTTGGAATTCATTTATAAACAATGTCTTGATATCCACAATCATTCTAGTTGTTCCTGGTGGACTGTTTGTAGCTAAGATCATGTACCAATCCAATGCGTGGTCTCTTAGTGTGATGTACAACTGTGCAAGTTTTGTATCCTCATCTTTTCTCTCCTTTTCTTCCCATATCTTTTCACAGATGAACAAGTTCTTCTCAAGGTCCTCTGATGCCTCTCCCTTGAATTCTGATAACCTAATGGTGGGATCATGTCCTTCCATCCTGAATTATGAACTACTACCTCCGCGATATAGGTATATATCGGTCGCCACCCACCTATTCCACTGTCTCGAAAAACAATTTTCCACCTTGGCAGTTTTTAGGCATTGTTTTAGATTCCAAACTTTCGGGGTCATTTTGAGGCCCTAAATGACGTTTTTTGGGGATTTGGGGCCAAGGGGAATGTTGCAAGAACTGCCCTAGGCTAGTCAAAAATTGTTCTTCTCGGTTAGAACTTTCCAACGGACTATTGTGCACCTAAAACGAAGATCCTATGAAAATGTTACGACCCCGAGAAGTTGATGTACTAACTTACCCAAACGGGGCCCACATGACTTTTGGCGCTTCATCTCCTAGGGTTGGGTTTTTGGATGACTAGGGTTTTTGATATTCCTGTTTATTGTAAAATTCCTTCACAACCTCATTGTAACCATCTTATTACGAATGAGCGCAACCGTCACATCTCTTCTTAGAGATAAGCCACCACCATTCCAACAAGCTTGTTTTTCGCTGCATTTTACAATTTCAACGTATTTCCTTATTGAATAGAAAACCAATTTTATTGTATCTCTGTTATTTTTTGTTAAGAATATTTTAATAATATGTATTCATTTCATTCTACTCATAAAATCTGGATCACTCCACGTGGTGTAGATCCTTGACTAATGCTTCCTGAACTGGCTCCCCCAATTGTTTCTCCCTGTGGAGATGTACTTCTTGATGTGTTTATTCCACTAAAATTCGGTTGTCTAAATGGTGGTGTTCTCTTTGGTGTATTATTCTCACATGGTTTTATGGGTTCCACACTAACACTAATATGGATAGGAGTATGGCCTTTGGTTCCTACCCTTGGAATTCTTATCTTCCTTTCATATGACACGCGCAAAATTTCTTCAATCTTCTCCACAGCCCAAAGATCCTCTACCTCTTCTTCATCACTTGCCAAGCCTTCCCTCACGGATATGTTTCTCTTCTTATTATTCATATTATATTGGTAGGGTGCACCACTGGGCATTCTTCCATTTTTCTCCATGATCTTCCTGATATGGTCTTCCTCCATCATGATTGGATCCAACCCCTCCTCCTTCTTTCCTTTATCCATCTCTTCCTCCATTTCTTCATCTCTTGGAAGTGATTCCCCCCTTCCCCAATGCACATAGGGAAGTTAGTTGTCTGATGCCATTGTCATTACACCTTTGTTATACAGTAAAATATTGATGGAAATATCAAACGATCTGATATACCTACCTTGAGGTCCCTTCCGAAACTCTTTCTCTGCTGCGTTGTAAGACTTCGCAGTATCTACTGAAAATTCTTTGATAAATCCTGCAACAATGTTGTCTAACTAGAAATCTAATGCTCGTGTAAATTTATTGTCAACCTGTTGTAACTACACAATATCCACAGAATTCTACTCTAGTTGTCTAATCTGATTTGTAGGGTGGTTGTATTTCAACCTCAATATCCACTCCTACAACACATGCGGGAAATCAAATAAAAATACTTCATGCAAGTCTCTAAATACCTACTTGTCCAAATATTTACGCGGTGTTAACTTTGGGTTTCTGTTATCTTTCTACGCAAATTCCAGCTCCTTTGTTTTCAAATAGCTCTCGACATTTTCCTTCATTAGGTTCCATGGTCTAAACATCCCCTTTTATATTCTAATTATTTTAACATTTCCTCACCCAATCTAACATTCTTTTTCTGATTCTTCAGCAGATCTCATTCACTCAATCCCATTATGTTCGGTCCTGACAATATAACCATTTGTTGGTTTGAATTTCCTCTTTCTACCTTTCTTGGGAGGACCCAAGTCCAGGTCTACTATGGTTTCCAACAAAACCCCTCTAAAACTATCAGCCCCTCTGGTAAACCAGAAGGCAACACAGTACATAGAATGCACTATGCAGTCTCACCGGAGATGGTTCTATTGTTGGTTGCAACGATCATGTTCTTGCAGTTGGGGAATGATTGGCGATCTAGGATTAAACTATGTGATATTCATTAGTCACCTTAACATTCATCTTATATTGAATACCCTGTCATTCTTATTCATGCATGCACAATAGCATATCTAACTATTCATTCACACATTTTTCTAACATCTATTCATTGAAAGTAAAGGAAATACAAAATATTCAATAACATAACACATGATCTACCTTGGTTCACCCCTCCTGGGGTACGTCCACAAATATTTTTCTTCTCTTCTCTTTTATTATAGTGTTTCCAAAACTACAGAACCTCGCGCATTACAATTCCCCATCAATGGGTCGAGATATACAATGAGGTGGACTAGATCACACTAGGCTCCTCAGCCTGTGATCTAACCCTCAAGATCTACTCTTATTTCCTCTCCTCATCTCAACATCTTACAAAACAGATCTAACTTACCTTTGTTCTCTCCTCGAACGACATAGTAACATTAATCAACCAAAAAGGAATTGTATTCCCATATGAAACACCAACAACCCCGACCTAGACCTCCTTGGTACCTACTTATACATGTTTCTAGCTTACCATCCATTACATTCTCTTACCAAAACCCTAACCCTATCATGGCTAGGTCTTATTGCATGTGCACCTTGTATGATTTCCTCTTTTGCATGCATGTCTGTCTTGCACGTGTTTCTTCTCCTGCATGCACATATTCCTTATACGTGCTTCTCTTCCTACATGCGCATCTACTTTCCACATGCTACTTCTCCTACTAGTTGTATTTCTCCCACGTTGTGATTTTCTCCTGAAATGGGCCTATGCCTAAAAACCATGTAGTGGTCTTTTAAAGTGTCATGTTTCAAAATAAATGCGAACCTAATCACACATATGATAAGTATTTTAACCCATTCTTCACATACACCCTCAGATTTTTCCTAAAACAAATTTTAGAATACTTATTATTTCCAATACATCCAATAAAAGTATGCTACTATTAAGAATCTCTTTGTATATGTCTCAATGCGTAGGTATTTTAATAAATGCCCCTATTTTTTTAGGTTCATATACGTGTCTCCTGCTACAGATGTGTACATCATGTTCTAGTAGGAGCATGAAAGGATGTTAGGCATCCAGTCCCAAATGAAGTCGATCCATTTTCTCTAGTATCATTTTATTAACTACTACCGAAAACGACCAATGTGATACCAGTAGCTAAAGAAGAAAATCTTGTTTTAAAATAGGATAAAGATACACCACATCGACAGTCATTATTCATTCATACATATATTGGAAAAGGCGTTCGTTAGATATTAATTGCGGGTAGTGTTTCCACCAGTCTCATTCTTCATAATAATCTTGGAGGATGATCAAGGAAGAGAATTGCATGGGGCGAAGAAAGAAATTTCGATATGCCTCTTTCGATTTTATAAGACAAAAATTGCATAGAATATGAATATTATGCGCAAACAATGAAGCCAACATAAAAATGATAGCTTTCTTTGGCTATATTTACCTGCAAAGCACTTATCCAAGGAGAAAAATAACAGGCCTAGCACACGTGAAGTAGGATCAAGATGGATCGAAAGAAAAAAAGGTTAGTCATTGGTGCTACTATCCAGAATCTCCTTCTCACTGTAAAATACGTGAAAAACAAGGTATACATGTGATTAATGATTGAAAATAATCAATACTTACAATAGAAATAGAAATAGATATCCTACTTCTCTCATAGTTATGGAAGATGGAAATAGCTATAAATATCTCACTTCTCACTATTCATCCATAGAAATAGTTCTAGTGATATCTATATCACCCAATACTATGTGGCTGTCCTCAAACAGTTACACAAAAAAGAACAAAAACTAGCAGATCAAGTGGGAAGCTCAAGGAGACAATAGCCAAGGCCGATTGCTCATAATATACCTAAATTCTTTAATAGATATGGTATTCCACATGCAACCTTCCATTACACATGTTTGTGCCAAAGTTATGATGAAGAGGAAGCTGGTGAAATGGATTTTTGTGAGGCCCAAGTGATTACAACCTGAAGTTCTTAATCATTCGTGTAGGGGCCTCTAGTAAGGATTTAGCATTTCCCCTACAAGAAAATACACCAAATAGGTGAATTAGGGAGGCTGAATGAAAATCCAAGACATTTTATGGGACACGAGACTAATTGAGGGACATGATACCGATGGAGGGAAATATATGGAAAATTGAGGGACAGAGTCGCTCTAAATATGCAAGAGGGTATCTCGCAAAGAATAGGTAAATAATCACTCTAAACATGTAGGAGGGTCTCTCACAAATAATAGGTAAATAGTCGCTCTAAATATGATAGAGAGAATCTCACAAATCAAAGGTAAGTAAGGAGGATAGAATCATGTATAGAGTCTCTCTAAATACATAGGAGGGTCTCTCGCAAAGAATGGTTAAGTAAGGAGGGAAGAGTCATGCACAAGTGAAGAATCAGTCTAAAGATGCAGGAGGGTCTGTTGCGAAGAACATGTAAGTAAGGAGGATGTATTTTTTCTAAATATGTAGGAGGGTCTCTCGCAAAGAACATGTAAGGAAGGAGTACAACTACGTGAGGATTTGGGTATGAAGTAAATATAAACAAAGTGGACTTCAAACACTTGGTGATTAGCATCCATGCAAGGTGAACAGTTGGCAGAACACTTGGTGATTAGAATCCATGCACTAAACATTAGATGGTGAAAAATAAATATTAGACATTTGATGTCATGAAACTAATGTTAACATCAAAGTATAGCATTAATTTAGTTTGAGAGAACTAATATAAATACATGAACAATTTCCTATGTTTTAAAACCAAAGTTTGCCTCTCGCCTCGATATGATGAAAAATAAGAGGAAAAAGATCTTGATTGGATGAGATAAAGAGTAATTGTTGTGTCCTTTTCGTCACTTGAATGAGCAAAAGAGGGGCACTTGGAAGTCTAGTTGGGCCTACTAGACAGGACAAAGGCTAGTGTATGAATCAAACAATTCAATCAAATGAAATAAACAAACAACTAAGATAACAACAACTAAAGAAATAAAACTAAAATGCATGAGGAAATTAGACCCAAAATTAATCAAACAAATGACCAATAATCATGCCACCAATGGAGAAGTATATTAGTGGGAAAAAACCATAAATAAAGGGGGACTTATGGATCCCCTCTTCCTCCTTGGCAGGGCTCTTGAGTCCCCCATGTGAGAGCTCTTCTTACAAATGGTAAACTAGAAAGAAAATGGTGAACAAATCAAGGCTTATTCCCTCAAGAGGTGAGGTGAATAACTTAATTAGATGTTGCTAGTATGCTCCAAAAAGAAAAGAGATTTCTTGAAGGAGAATAGAGGCAGCATAACAATACAATGATATTCTTGAATTCTCAGTGCACCCATGGCCTCTTTTTATAGAATTTATTTCAGGCAATATCCAACCGGTCTTTAGTGTGAATAAGGGGCCCTTTAGGGCACCCTTAGGTATTTGACCAGCCCCCCATTCAGATTCATCTCAGATTTGAGGGTCAAATCAAGTTGGGAATTGGTCCAAAAGTAGGCGAGGGACTGACAAGAACCATAAATGCATCGTTCATAGGTGTGCATGGAATTTCTCATACACAGTCGTGCATAGGGCGCATGTGCGCTTTTCTGGATTTTTTGGCCTACGGATGTGCACGTGCTTCCTTTAGTGTTTCAGTGCATGTTAATTTTTTGACCAGTTGTATAGTTTGTTCATTTTGAAAATGAATTTTTGGGGATGCAGGTGAACTAATAGTTGTTTGGAGATGTTGTATTCCTGTAACCATTTGCGGAAGAAATTTCAGTGATAATAGATGCCCACTGGTGGGTGAGGTTAGGAGCATACGTATAGCCAAAATACATTAATGTTTCTTCTATTGAGAGTACCATTGTAAGAAAGAGTGTTGAGAGGAACTACAAGAGCGATCTATTAGAGGGAGAGGGGAAACTTTGGGACCCAAACCTTTCTCTAGGGAGAGAAATAAAAGTTGTATACAAACGAGGCGGGCATGCCCCATGCTCGTGTCATGTAACTCAAAAATGTGTGATAGTAATTCAAGTTATATGTTTAGTTAGATAACTACAACTCCCTCCAGGGTGGTTTGATAACGACAAATGATAATTTTTATGGTGAACATACTCTTAACAGAGGCAAGGACGACCGAAAGAAGTGTCGATGACTCATAGGCATTGATGGCATAACAAATTCAGAGGTCTTCGACTAGTATAAAACAATTGCAATAGTCTCATAGTAAGACCCACCATAGCATGAGACTGTGTTGAAGTTGAATGTCATGGGTATCAACAACAATAGATAGAAATGATGGTTATCGTTTTGTCATCCGAGACTCCTCATTTATAAAGGAAATGAGAGTCAAGATATTGTCGCCCTTCTGGAAACTTTGTTGATGTCAACAAAAAGGGAGATGCGACTCCAAGAAGAAAAAGGGATTCATAAAATCCACTGGATAAGATCAGGAACTGATAAGGAACATGGACGAAGTCAAGATGTGGTGAGACTCAAGACTTCCATTGGTTGGGGATGTATGGGAAGGATGATTGGCAGCAACCATGAAACTGGATCTAGCATCAGGGGGACGACTAGATGTGGGTTAAATTGTGCTAGAGGCATAACAATGTGGAGAAAATTAGAGATTAGGGGTACATGGAGGGTGGGATACTCATGTTTTATGGATAAGGTCAACCGGGGTAGAATATAAGGAATTCCCCAACCAAGGGCGACATAGATTTCTTTGCCAGGAAAATAAGGTTGCCAAGGGAGACAAAAAAAAGCTATGTAAATGTTGGAAACAAAGGCTTTTTACAATTACCAAATGAATAAAGAATAATTTGGGATGAGTGTACAGATACAAAAACGGGTGCCCCAGTACAACATGGCTTGGCTTGTGAGGGAACAAGTTGCGTGGAGAACTAGTGGACGGTGGGGGCCTCATGGGTGGGTTTCTGTATGAGGTAAATTAATGGAGGACAATCTACAAATGGGAAAACTGATTGTGGATGAAATGGAGGGTTAATGATACTGCGGAGGTGCAGTCATAATAGAACCATGATGAGGTATCCTGGGAGTCCATTTGGGAAAGCTAGCAAAATGAGGAGAAGGAGTATGTGCCTGATTCTTGGAAATGTGTAATACTATCGGGACTCCCATCCCTACGGGTGAAAGCAACATGAGTGTCAAAGTGACAAGGGGCACTATGAATGGGACAAATTGATGTAGGAGCATCACCAACATCAAGCAAGCCAGCGCAGAGACACCGGACAGTCGGACAAGCCCAACAGACATTTTGAAATTCTCTTAAAGTTAAATGCATCAAACATAAATGTGGCAATTAAATGGAGGTGCACTTGTTAAATGTAAATGGACCTTGAGAGATTCGATCTCATCCTTAGTAGATGGAGGCATTTATGAAATTAAATGTAAGTAGGTAGAATTGAATGTGTAGATTAGACAGTTTTAGAAGGAAATAGGGAAACAGGATATAGATACCCTCACTTGTGTATTGTAACATTATTATGAGCATGAACATTAGATAAGGAAGAGCAAGAGCATGTAGAGAGCTGTGTAAGAACACCCATGTACATATTTTTTGAATTAATAGAAAGAAGTTGATTCAAATTCATGGTGTCATGTTGTTCTCTGTGTATGTATGATGATTGATATGCTCATGAATGTTTACTTCCTGCTATGCATTTGCTTTATATGTTGTGTATATGATTTCATGTTTTGAAATTGAAGTCTGAGAGGAAGTAGGAATGAGTTTCAATTGTTTTTCTGTCTGAGTGAGATATTTCCTGCAAGGAGTGGAGTTGAAGTTGTCTGCAAGGAGTGCATTGACAAAGGATTCAGACAGTTAGCTTTTGTTCTCATTCACGCAAAATTTCAGATTAGGCACAGGAGCCATGCAAGAAGTGCGCAGACCAAGCGAAGTCTCAGAGTTGCGATTCTGAGCAAGGCATTGAGAGACTACTACTGCAGGTGTGCACAGAGTCGAAGGGACTTCAACACTTGGAAGTGGTTGAAAGTTTTCCGCAAGGAGTGCATGCAAGGTTTTTTCTGAAAGGACTTGAAGGTCGTGGAAAATCTCAGGAAGGATAAGGCCTTCGAACCCATGGAAGGACAGTGCAGGGAAGTTGTGCCTGGAATTGTTACGAAGGTATTGTAAGTTAGCACAGAGGAAGACAAGTTTTGGAGGAACACTTAGTTCATGCGCAGATTCACAAAGGAAGAACGGACAATCAGAATTCTCTCAGGAGAAATCGCGAAATTCCGTGAGCCATTAGATCTCACAGAGGAGAAGGGGAGATTCCGCGATTATTTCAGAAGGTTCTAAGCTTAGGAGGAGTAGGACCATAGATCCAAGTCACAAGGGCTGTTGGATTTATACGCGAATACTTGTATTGGGTTTTTGTGGGTGGAAGTCCCGTAAACCTTGCACCGGGAATCACGATATTCCGAAATGCAAAGTCCTGAAAGTTAAGAGGATTTGTGTGGGCCACGGAGGAGTCAATGAGTGGACAGGTGGTGCACTATTGGCACAGAGTCAACCTCCTTTGACTATTTCGGGGTTTCATGGGGTAAAGGCCCGAACCCTTTGCATTAGGATTCACGATTTCGCAAAGTCCGAATTTCTTATGGAGTAGGAGACATTGAAAAGTCAATCATGCGAGAGCATCGACGTTTCGACGTATCAGGATTCGAGAGTCGAGGAGGTGAGTCACTCGACATCGCGATCGCCGAAATCACGATAGGGAGAAGTCCGAAAGGGGAAAAAGGAAAAGGTCAGCGTTGACTGTTGTCGGGTCATAGAGATCCAAGGACAGAGGGATAAACCAACGGATTCGTGAAGGCACGAAATCCAATCTCCTAAGTAAAAAGAGGGGATCCCACGAGGATTTGTTGTGGGTGCACATTTTGCGAAAGGAAAATAGAAGAATGTTTTAGAGTTATTCGGGCCAGCAAAGGGAGAAAGATCCTGTGTTGACGTGGACCTTCCGACCTATGGGTTGTGGAGGAAACGTGTGTCGATGTCAAAGTTGTATCAGAGCACAGAAAGATTCTATGCTTTCTATAGCAGAGAAGAGGAGGATTCATCATGCCACCAAGAAGAAGGGACAGGAAATCACCTGATCCACAGGAGGAGGGGGAAATGTCAAGAAGAAGAGGTAGGCAGATGCAAAATCCAGAAATGGAAAAAGAGATGTGTGATTTGTGAGCTAAACTCGAAGACATGGAAACAACACAAAGGTGTACAGTCAGTGTTGGGGATCTTAGTGATTCCGAAAGAAAAATTGAAGCTGAACATGAAGAAGAAGTTGCAGTCGAGGATTCCGCAAATGAACGTTTGATTAAAGCTATTGCAAGAATGGGTGCAAGAGAGAAAATGGACATTCCAGTTTATGAGGGAAACTTGGATGCAGAGGAGCTTCTAGATTGGATTAGAGCTCTGGACACATACTTTGACTATCAATATGTTGAAGAGGACAAGAAAGTCAAGCATGTTGTCACAAGATTGAAAGGACATGCAACATTGTGGTGGGATGAACTACAAGCTGATAGATGCTGCAAAGGCAAGCAAAAGATCAAAAGATGGGACAGAATGATTGCGAATATGAAATCAAAATTCATCCCCAGAGATTACCAGATCACTCTGTTTCAAAGGATGCAGAACCTAAGACAGAAGCTTCTAACAGTGAAAGAATACACTGAAGAGTTCTACAAACTAAACATCAGGGCAAGTCATCAGGAGAGTGATGATGAAAAGGTTTCCAGATACATGAATGGCCTGAGATACGATATCCAGGATGAGATGAGCATGTTAACCATCCAAACAGTGGAGGATTCTTACTAATTGGCTCTTAAAGATGAAGAGAAGCTGAGCCAAAAGTAGAGTCAAAGAGGCCAAGGCAGAAGCCATCCCAGAGGCAAATCAGTTGCCCAGGATAAAAACCAGAAACCCAGGGAAGACTGGAAGAAACCTCAGACTCGAACTGAGAGAGGTGGAACCTCACAGTGAGGGAAATATGCTGAACAGAGAGGGAAGCATACTGAGCAGAGAGGATATTATGTCGATAACAACACTTTTCCTCATACTAGAGGTAGAGGAGGAGGAAGAGGTGGAGTGATAAAATGCTTCACATGTGGAAAGAATGGGCACAAGTCGTATGAGTGTTCAGACAAAAAGAAAGAAGGAGGAGAATCTCACACCACCGAGGCATAGAGGCAGGATGTTGAGGCAAAATATGTTGAAGGCGGAAGATCGCTGATGATGTGAAAAGCTCTTTTGACACCAGAGAAGGAGGTGGAGAGCTCAGTCCAAAGGAACATGCTTTTTTGGACTACTTGCAAGACCAAGGATAGGGTATGAAAGGTCATTGTAGACAGTGGAAGCATAGATAATATCATTTCAACTGAGATGGTAGAAAATCTGGAGCTAGAGATGATTGATCATCCGAGCCCATACATAATTTCTTGGCTGTATAAAGGACATCAGGTAACTGTCACTAAACAGTGTTTAGTTGAATTCAAGATAGGAGGATATAATGATAAAATCTTGTGTCATGTTATTCCTATGGATGTTTGTCATCTATTGCTGGATAGACCATGGCAATATGACAGGAATTTGATTCATGATGGAAGGATGAACACATACACCCTAGAGAGGAATGGGAGAACTCACATGTTGCTTCCAATTAAGGATAAGGAAGTGAAACCTGAAGCAAGTAACACTGTACTTCTCATGAGTGGGAAGGAAATTCTTACGGAGGTGAAGAGGAAGGAAGAACCACAATTCATTGTGGTCAGGAAACCAAATATTTTTTTAACCAGCACAAGAGTAGATGATTTACCAGAAGAAATTCAGGAACTACTGGAAGAGTTCGTTGATATCGTAGTGGACGAATTACCTCGTTCGTTGCCACCGATCAGAAGTGTGAGTCATCATATTGATCTCATAGCAAGGGCCAGTTTACCGAACAAAGCAGCGTACATATTGATGCCGCAAGAGAATGAAGAGGTCAAAAGACAAGTCCAGGATTTGTTGGACAAAGGGTTGGTCAGAGAAAGCTTGAGTCCATGTGTTGTTCCAACAATACTCAGTCCAAAGAAAGACGGAGGCTGGAGGATGTGTACTGACTCAAGAGCAATCAACAAGATAACCATCAGGTATAGATTTCCATTGCCGAGGATGGATAATCTGATGGACTGCTTGAGTGGAGCAAAGTATTTTTCAAAGATTAATTTGAAAAGTGGTTATCACCAGATTCGCATGAGAGAAGGTGATGAATGGAATACAGCATTCAAAACCAACGAAGGGTTGTATGAATGGCTTGTTATGCCATTTGGCTTAACAAATGCGCCAAGTACCTTCATGAGGTTTATGAACGAAGTCCTGAGGGAGTTCATCGGTAAATTTGTCATTGTGTACTTGGATGACATACTGATTTTCAGTAAAACAGTGGCAGAGCATTTGAAGAATTTGGCTATAGTGATGAAGAGGCTATATCAGAAGAAGTTGTTGATAAACATGAAGAAATATTCATTCATGAAGATGGAGCTCATTTATTTGGGATTTGTCATTTCTGCATACAAATTGAGGATGGATCCAGATAAGGTGGAAGTGATCAAGAATTGGCCATCACCGAAGAATATCTTTGAGGTGAGAATTTTTCACGGATTAGCTGGTTTCTACCAAAAATTCATTAAAAATTTTAGTCAAACTAGTGCAGCGATGATGGACATAGTGAATAAAAGACATAAATCTTTTCACTGGACAAAAGAGGCTGAAAAGAGTTTCAATTTGTTGAAACGGAAAATCACGGAAAAACTTTTTTTGGTGTTGTCGAATTTCCGAAAGACATTTCAAGTGAAATGCGATGCAAGCGGGTTTGCTATAGGAGACGTCCTGAGTCAAGAAGACAGACTGATAGCATACTTCAGCGAGAAGCTGAATGAAGTGAAGTTGAAGTACTCCACATATGATAAGGAGTTCTATGCCATTGTTCAGGCATTGAAGAAGTGGAGGCACTACTTGATTCCCAAGGAATTTGTCCTATACAGTGATAACCATGCATTACAGTTTGTGAATCAACATGAGAAGTTGAATCAGAGACATTTAAAATGGGTTGAGTATATGCAGAATTTTACATTTGTGATTAAACATATTTCTGGTACTGCTAACAAAGTTGTTTATGCTTTGAGGAGGAAGTGTTTGTTGTTGCAGGAGTTCAAAGTCAAAACATTAGGTTTTGATGATCTCAGGGACATGTATGCAGATGATCCAGATTTGAAGGAAGAATATGAAGCAACTGAGAATCCAGTTCTCAGAGATAGATGCCAGTGGGCAGAATACATGATCCAAGAAGGATTGTTGTTTAAGGGCAATCAACTGTGTATTCCGAAATGCTCCATGAGGGAGAATCTGTTGAAGGAGAAACAAAGTGGAGGATTGGCAGGGCACTTTGGTCACGATAAGACATTTGCAAAGATGAGCGTGTCATACTTTTGGCCAGGGATGCGATCATAGGTCAATAAATTTGTGGACATATTGAGGATTTTCTAGCATTCAAAAGGGAGGAGGTAGAATGCAGGGTTTTATCAACCATTGCCCATACCTGAGAAGCCATGGGATGAAATCAGCATGGATTTCATATTGGTATTGCCAAGGATGAAAAGAGGATTTGACTCAATCTTTGTGGTGGTGGATAGATTTTCCAAAATGGCACATTTTATCCCATGTCAGAAAACCAGCAACGCAACACACATTGCGAACCTATTTTTCAAAGAATTCATTCGACTTCATAGCTTACCGAGAAGCATAGTTTCAGATAGAGATACAAAGTTCGTAGGACACTTCTAGAGGACATTATGGAAGAAGCTGGGGACTAACTTTTTGTTTATTTCTACTTATCATCCCTAGACGGATGGACAAACAGAAGTGGTGAACATGAGTCTAGGAGACTTGCTGAGAAGATTGGTGACAGAACACCACAGCTAATGGGACAATATATTACCACAGGAAGAGTTTGCATATAACAACTCAGTGAACAGGAGCACAGGATAGAGTCCATTTCAGATTGTTTATGGCATGCAACTGAGAGGAATTTCTGAATTGAGGGATTCAAAAATGAATAGAACGAGGAGCGCGAGCGCAAAAAATTTAAAAGAGGCGATGAAGGAACTTCACAGCAAGGTGAAGGACGGATTGCGGAGTTCAAGTCAGGAGTACAAGCGCAGAGCAGATCAGTATAGAAGACAACTTCAATTTGAAGTTTGTGACTTGATTCTAGCATATCTGAGAAAGGAAAGGTTCCCAAGAGGAACATATAACAAACTGAAGGTGAAGAAAATCGGACCATGCAGGGTCTTGAGAAAATTTGGGGCAAATGCTTACTAGATTGAATTACCAGATGGGATCGGAATTTATCCGATATTCAATATCTCAGATTTGTACCCATATAAAGCTGAGGAAGCAGGAGCAGAAAATGAACAGCCAGAGGTTCAGTGGCGAAAACAGATGCCAGTTGTAGAAAAGCCACAGATGGAGCGTGTTATCACTCCAGGAAACTCTCCTAGGCTGTAAGTCGGAGATGCCTGGTAACTAACTCTTTTTGGGAAATATTTTCTCAATATTTGATATGGTTTTGGATCAAGATGAATATCTAGGGACTGGACTGTGTTTTCAAGACTGTCTAGCAATACAAAATCTCACAAGGCCTTCTAGCAATGCGTTCAGACAAGGTTTGATTAAATGGGGGAAGAAAATAGCTATTGAACCAGATTATACTTCATACAAACAAGCACAATGGGTTTAATAACCAAGAAAATAACTTATGATTATCAGCTAAAACAATCAACCAGTGAGATGACAGTCACAAGCAGATTAAATGAGCATCAATAAAGAACTTTCACTAATAAGATATCAGAGAACAGAGGAGAAAGATCTGACAGCACAACTGAAGGAAGCTTGCAATTTTCTATAAAATAAGAATAAGTCTTTTGATTACAGTAACAACATGGTAGCATCCAAAATCGAACCTCTTATTCATCAAATGTTTCTGGCTTTATAGCCCTTTACAAACAATTTCTAGATCCTATGAAACTGGATCTAATTTACTAAAAATAGAAAATGAAAATGCATTTACAAGAGAATAGAGATAAAACCCTAAAGGAAATATATTCTATGTGTTGGTCGTATTTTAGTGTTTGAACAGTTGATGGAGTGATGACTAGCCTCCCAAGGCCTTTGACTCGATCTAGTGCATAAGAATCGAATGCCTAGAAATCTTGAGATGATTCTTTGACTGTTTATATTTAGCTGATAAGGTATTTTTTGATTGATAAATTCCCTGCCACCTGTACATTTGATCTTCTTGCTGGAAAACTTGCCTAGAAAGGTGGATCGAATCCTTAACCAGCTACACAAAATCTGGAGTATTTCCTTCCTTCTGTCATCCTTGTTTTGTAGAGTTTGGAGTCTTTCAAATGAGACATCTAAAACGCTCCTAATAAGAGGTATAGAATTTTGATCTCGATGTTCCATCAATGATGATCTTAGGTAATGTGGACCTTGCAAACCTACTGTAGGATTGTGAACCATATCCAATTGAGGAGTGAATGACCTAGATGGCCAAGAAAAGTGATTGTTTTGTTCAGACCTCAAAGAAGATATCGATTTCTGTGCAGGACCAGAATTTGGCCCAACAATTTGCATGTGAACACTCTATTTTCAACATCATAGACTTTGTAAATATGGATGTTGGTCAGCCTTTTCAATCCTGGAAGTGCAAAGAAGGGCCAGGAAGAAAGTCCAGAGCCAGGATGGCCTATACTTGCAGCCTCAGACCTGTGCAAAAATTATAACATTCTACCCTGTTTCTTCCCAGTGAAGATTTCCTTTGGGCAAAGCAAGCTTGATAGAAGACTCCTCATGCTCCTTTGGCTGTGATGTTTTAATGAAATTGAAGTAATTGAACCAAGGACTTCAAGCGCTTATAAATTCAGGGTGTGCAGGCCAAGCTGTACCAGTGATCAAATTGCCATCAACAAAGCAAACTGATATTGTCTCTGGATCTTTTCATACTCCATATGCAACTATGATGACAAGCTTTACAGCAGGGTATGCAGTACATGTTTTTTCTTTCAATGCACCTGCATCAGTAAGAATCAACTACCCGTGACAGATAGAGGAAATGGGTTTATTTGAATTAGAAAACTGTACATCAGATGGTCTTTATTTTCACTATACATCAGATCTGATCCCACAAATATTGTCCTCATTCAATTCAAAAAGCCTTTGTCTTTTCAACACATGCTTCTATGGATGCAATAGTTACTTGCCTTCCAACATATTTCCACGAATGACAATTAGAAAACTTTTCAAACATGACATTACTGCTCAACTTTAACAGCTTCCTGACATCCATCATGGCAAGCTTGCCATCCCCAATATGTCTACAAAGGAAAAATTCAGTGTTCTGACCTGTAATTCTAGAAATGTCAAATAAATGAGCTAACTCAAGAATTGCTCGCCAACCTCTCACAAAAGCCTTAGTTCCACCCACAACCAACATCTCCATATCTGCTGCTATGGCTCGTATTGTGCTATTAAGTGGTCATGACTGTTGAATAAGATAACCTTCCTCCATGTTCCCCATTTTGACCACTGTATCATATCCTGCAGTAAAGATGAGATTTGAAGATGCAAGAAGACAAACAGACCGTATGGGTTCAGTATGTTCATGGAAAACGTCCATTTCGAATCGGCCTAGAAAAACCTTGCTACGAGCTTCTCTCTCAACGTAGAGCTCTCTCCATGATTTTTTCGGTGGCAAGGCAAATGTTTCAGAAGTTTTTCGAGGTGCAGGAATCCCCCATCTCTCATAATAGAATTCCTTCCATCTATGGCTATCTAAAGAACTCCTCCACAAAAGAACACATATACAGGAAACAATGTTGAGCTCTCTTGCATGAGATGATTCAGAATCTCGGATATTAATATAGGAGGAAGTTCAAGAAATGAGTACCCCATAATTCCCTCGAATCTAAGGGCCCTTCGCTGATATTTACTTTAGATAGTACCAAATAAAACCACACCCTCGAAAAAATTAAGAGAACTGCAGAGACTCGATATAGAAATGGATGAAAACACGGGGATTTAGACTCATATTCACGATTATTCTTAACATTGTTTGTTGTACAGAAGCCTCCTTGATTACGGTGGTAAACAACTTCATGAAGCTCCTATTCTCTTCATCAATTTCCCTCAAGATCTGTATAGGAATAGGATTCCATGGAAACATAATCACAACCTCTGCTCTTGCAGTCATTCCAGATTTGTGCAGAGTCCTAAGAAACCATCTCACTTGATCTTTGGTGTTTGCATCTTACATATTAACAGCTGGTCAATGTTGTGACGAAGTAAACCCGAGACTGATGATGAGCACCTTTACATTTGCAAACTGAACACCGGGCTGAGCTCTTTTTAGAACACGTGTGAAACCCATTTTAAACTTGACATCTGGAAGCTATCTTCAACATTGTTGTTAATGTTTCTTACAAAGAGAGTCTTTGAAGGATGTTCCCCATAAATATACTTCTCACAAATAGAACCATTTGATCCACCTTGCTGAGAAGTTGAAACCTTTCTAAAGACATCGTTTGCAGAAGATGAATACGACATGTAGCTTGACATTGGAGCAGACGAAAGCATGAGATTTAAATTTTGAACAAGAGAAGATTTTTCGTGGTTAAGAACTTCAAGACATGTGCCTCTTATCCACCGAAACAATCGGCTTTCGGTGGTTAACTAGTCATTTTACAGACCAATTTAACCACCGAAAGCTGAGATTTCAAATTTTGAAGGCCAAGACTCACAAAAATGAATTTTTTGACTCATTCTATCTCCCAAAATGACGGTGCTATTTTGGGAGATAACATCTGGCTCCAACTGGGATGGAGATCTCCCTGTGAGGTCTCCAAGAAAAAGTAGTTCTAGTAGCCTTTAGTATTGGGCATGGATTCATTAAGCCTTTAGCACTGATACCTCTGCAAACTTGTAGCTTTCATGCAGCCTTCTCTGCTTATTCAACAACAACTGAAAATGATCTTATTGCTCGTATGGTGAGTTTATTCCTCTACCTACTCCTACACTATCCGATAGAGGCAGATTTATCAAGTAAGATCAAATTTCCAATGCAACCAAGTGAGAAACTGATTTACTGCTATCATGTTGAATCTTAACCCGAACAATAATAAAGACCATATCATGCAGATGAAATATTTGAGCGGATGATAAAAACAATCTCTTTTTGACAAAAATATCCTTGGGTTTATACTGCTCATGGAATCCAAATAGTTAGCAAAAGGATCATGAAAAACATGATGAAATACCTCTCCTCGTTGTTGGTCCAACTGAGAACCAAACTGCTGTTGGCTGACTTCATTGGTCTCTCTGTTGAATGTAGGCTGAGGGATCTCTGCTAGAGAAACATATGAACTGAATTTCTGATCTGAACCATTTTGTTGCCCTTCCTGCAAATGTCTGTTGCAATCTGTCTTTTTCTGCAAGTCTGGAAGATGTGGGATTCCCTCAACATCTATTGTTGCTCCAATACTTTCAACTGTTGAACTTTCAATCTGCTCATTATCTTTCAATTTTTCAAAGGAGGCAATATGATCTTCATGACAACTAACAACAGTAGATGTGTTTGATATGATGTCAAAAGCATCACTAAGATTGTCATAGTGTGAATCATTGATCTCCTAATCATGATGAAGAGAATTTTCTTCAACAACATACTCTTCAAGAAGTTCTAATTTTGAAAGATGTAATTCATGAAAACACTTAGGAAAAAGAAGATCAGCTGAAAAATGATCTTTACAAAACACATGAAAAGCAGAATGAAACTCTACTAAAGAGCTGATACTTGCATCCGGAAGAGACCGACACCAATCAAGAGCAATTCCCTCTAGAGAAAACTTGAAAATATTAATTTGCACATCGTCATGTACAATTTCAAGCCTATTAATGAATTCATGGAAATCCAGCAAATGTTTAGCTGGCACTTCCCACTCCTCACCACGAAATTTAGGAATACTGTTCTCCCATTCATCTCTAGTAGGTATTGGATTAGGGAAACCAACAATGCTTAAAAAATTACATAACGCATACCTCTTGGCTAAGATTTTGTTCATATCATACCAGTGGAGTCACCAACAATTTTTTGAACAATGGAGTCGCCATTGAATTCGTCCTTCATGGAGTCGCTAGATAGATGATTACAACCAAAT
>JZKD02S1188868.1:152930-169507 GCA_000966675.3 Picea glauca | reverse complement strand
GGCTGTAAGTCGGAGATGCCTGGTAACTAACTCTTTTTGGGAAATATTTTCTCAATATTTGATATGGTTTTGGATCAAGATGAATATCTAGGGACTGGACTGTGTTTTCAAGACTATCTAGCAATACAAAATCTCACAAGGCCTTCTAGCAATGCGGTCAGACAAGGTTGGATTAAATGGGGGAAGAAAACAGCTATTGAACCAGATTATACTTCATACAAACAAGTACAATGGGTTTAATAACCAAGAAAATAACTTATGATTATCAGCTAAAACAATCAACCAGAGAGATGACAGTCACAAGCAGATTAAATGATCATCAATAAAGAACTTTCACTCATAAGTTATCAGAGAACATAGGAGAAAGATCTGACAGCACAACTGAAGGAAGCTTGCAATTTTCTATAAAATAAGAATAAGTCTTTTGATTACAGTAACAGCATGGTAGCATCCAAAATCGAACCTCTTATTCATCAAATGTTTCTGGCTTTATAGCCCTTTACAAACAATTTCTAGATCCTATGAAACTAGATCTAATTTATTAAAAATAGAAAATGAAACTGCATTTACAAGAGAATAGGGATAAAACCCTAAAGGAAAGCTATTCTATGTGCTGGTCATATTTTAGTGTTTGAACATTTGATGGAGTGATGACTAGCCTCCCAAGGCCTTTGACTCGATCTGGTGCATAAGAATCGAATGCCTAGAAATCTTGAGATGATTCTTTGACTGTTTATATTTAGCTGATAAGGTATTTTTTGATTGATGAATTTCCTGCCACCTGTACATTTGATCTTCTTGCTGGAAAACTTGCCTAGAAAGGTGGATCAAATCCTTAACCAGCTGAACAAAATCTGGAGTATTTCCTACCTTCTGTCATCCTTGTTCTGTAGAGTTTGGAGTCTTTCAAATGAGACATCTAAAACGCTCCTAATAAGAGGTATAGCATTATGATCTCAATGTTCCATCAATGATGATATCAGGTAATGTGGACCTTGCAAACCTACTGCAGGATTGTGAACCATATCCAATTGAGGAACGAATGACCCAGATGGCCAAGAAAAGTGATTGTTTTGTTCAGACCTCAAAGAAGATATTGATTCCTATGCAGGACCAGAATTTGGCCCAACAATTTACATGTGAACACTCTATTTTCAACATCATAGACTTTGCAAATATGGATGTTGGTCTGCCTTTTCAATCCTGGAAGTGCAAAGAAGGGCCAGGAAGAAAGTCCAAATCCAGGATGGCCTATACTTGCAGCCTCAGACCTGTGCAAAATTATAACATTCTGCCCTGTTTCTTCCCAGTCAAGATTTCCTTTGGGCAAAGCAAGCTTGATAGAAGACTCTTCGTGCTCCTTTGGATGTGATGCTTTAATGAAATTGAAGTAATTGAACCAAGGAATTCAAGGGCTTATAAACTCAGGGTGTGCAGGCCAAGCTGTACCAGTGATCAAATTGCCATCAACAAAGAAGACTGATATTGGCTCTAGATCTTTTCATACTCCATATGCAGCTATCATGACAAGCTTTACAGCAGGGTATGCAGTACATGCTTTTTCTTTCAATGCACTTGCACCAGTAAGAATCAACTACCCGTGATAGATAGAGGAAATGAATTTATTTGAATCAGAAAACTGTACATCAGATGGTCTTTATTTTCACTATACATCAGATCTGATCCCACAAAGATTGTCCTCATTCAATTCAAAAAGCCTTTGTCTTTTCAACACATGATTCTATGGATGCAATAGTTACTTGCCTTCCAATAGATTTCCATGAATGACAATTAGCAAATTTCTCAAACTTGACATTACTGCTCAACTTTAACAGCTTCCTGACATCCATCATGGCAAGCTTGCCATCCCCAATATGTCTACAAAGGAAAAATTCAGTGTTCTGACCTGTAATTCTGGAAATGTCAAATAAATGAGCTAACTCAAGAATTGCTCGCCAACCTCTCACAAAAGCCTCAGTTCCACCCACAACCAACATCTCCATATCTGCTGCTATGGCTCGTATTGTGCTATTAAGTGGTCGTGACTGTTGAATAAAATAACCTTCCTCCATGTTCCCCATTTTGACCATTGTATCATATCCTGTAGTAAATATGAGATTGGCAGATGCAAGAAGACAAATAGACCGTATGGGTTCAGTATGTTCATGGAAAATGTCCATTTCGAATCGACCTAGAAAAACCTTGCTACGAGCTTCTCTCTCAACGTAGAGCTCTCTCCATGATTTTTCCGGTGGCAAGGCAAATGTTTCAGAAGTTTTTCGAGGTGCAAGAAGCCCCCATCTCTCATAATAGAATTCATTCCATCTATGGCTATCTAAAGAACTCCTCCACAAAAGAACACATATACAGGAAACAATGTTGAGCTCTCTTGCATGAGATGATTCAGAATATCGGATATTAATACAGGAGGAAGTTCAAGAAATGAGTACCCCATAATTCCCTCGGATCTAAGGGCCCTCCAATGATATTTACTTTAGATAGTACCAAATAAAACCACACCCTCGAAAAAATTAAGAGAACTGCAAAGACTCGATATAGAAACATATGAAAACATGGGGATTTAGACTCATATTCACGATTCTTCTTAACATTGTTTGTTGCGCAGAAGCCTCCTTGATTATGGTGGTAAACAACTTCATGAATATCCTATTCTCTTCATCAATTTCCCTCAAGATCTGTATAGGAATAGGATTCCATGGAAACATAATCACAACCTCTTCTCTTGCAGTCATTCCAGATCTGTGCAGAGTCCTAAGAAACCATCTCACTTGATCTTTGGTGTTTGCATCTTACATATTAACAGTTGGTCAATGTTGTGATGAAGTAAACCCGAGACTGATGATGAGCACCTTTACATTTGCAAACTGAACACCGGGCTGAGCTCTTTTTAGAACACATGTGCAACCCATTTTAAACTTGACATCTGGAAGCTATCTTCAACATTGTTGTTAATGTTTCTTACAAAGAGAGTCTTTAAAGGATGTTCCCCATAAAGATACTTCTCACAAATAGAACCATTTGATCCACCTTGCTGAGAAGTTGAAACCTTGCTAAAGACATCGTTTGCAGAAGATGAATACGACATGTAGCTTGACATTGGAGCAGACGAAAGCACGAGATTTAAATTTTGAACAAGAGAAGCTTTTCAGTGGTTAAGAACTTCAAGACATGTGCCTCTTATCCACCGATACAATCGGCTTTCGGTGGTTAACTAGTCGTTTTACAGACTAGTTTAACCACTGAAAGATGAGATTTCAAATTTTGAAGGCCAAGACTCACAAAAATGAATTTTTTGACTCATTCTATCTCCCAAAATGACGGTGCTATTTTGGGAGATAACAGAGCGCATACTGGACAAGAGAGTGAGCAAAAAGACTAGGAGGAAAGAATAATTTGAGTATTTGGTCAAATGGAAAGGCCATCTAGTTGAAGATGCCAGATGGGAGAACAAAACAGAGATACAGAGGCATGGACAGACCATGCGCGAGCTCATGGACAGGAGCCCATGAAAATTTTCATGCGAGGGAGTATGATGCAGGAGCATCGCCAACATCAAGCAAGCCAGCGCAGAGACACCGGACAACTGGACAAGCCCATCACACATTTTGAATTTCTCTTAAAGTTAAATGCACCAAACATAAATGTGGCAATTAAATGGAGGCACACTTGTTAAATGTAAATGGACCTTGAGCGATTCACTCTCGTCGTTAGTAGATGGAGGCATTTATGAAATTAAATGTAAGTAGGTAGAATTGAATGTGTAGATTAGACAGTTTTAGAAGGACAGAGGGAAACGGGATATAGACACCCTCACTTGTGTATTGTAACATTATTATGAGCATGAACATTAGACAAGGAAGAGAAAGAGCATGCAGAGAGTTGTGTAAGAACACCCATGTACATATTTTTTGAATTAATAGAAAGAAGTTGATTCAAATTCATGGCGTCATGTTGTTCTCTGTGTATATATGATGATTGATATGCTCATGAATGTTTACTTCCTACTATGCATTTGCTTTATATGTTGTGTATATGATTTCATGTTTTGAAATTGAAGTCTGAGAGGAAGTAGGAATGAGTTTCAATTGTTTTTCTGTCTGAGTGAGAGATTTCCTGCAAGGAGTGCAGTTGAAGTTGTCCGCAAGGATTGCATTGAAAAAGGGTTCAGACAGTTATCTTTTGTTCTCATTCACACAATATTTCAGATTAGGCGCAAGAGCCGTGCAAGGAGTGTGTAGACCAAGCAAAGTCTCAAAGTTGCGATTCTGAGCGAGGCATTGAGAGACTATTTTTGCAGGTGTGCGTAGAGTCAAAGGGACTTCAACACTTGGAAGTGGTTGAAATTTTTCCTCAAGGAGTGCATGCAAGGGCTTTTCTGAAAGGAATTGAAGGTCATGGAAAATCTTAGGAAGGATAAGGCCTTCGAACCCGTGGAAGGACAGTGCAGGGAAGTTGTGCCTGGAAGTGTTACGAAGGTATCGTAAGTTTGCGCAGAGAAAGACAAGTTGTGGAGAAACACTTAGTTCATGCACAGATTCACAAAGGAAGAACGAATGGTCAGAATTCTCTAAGAAGAAATCACAAAATTCCGTGAGCCGTTAGATCTCACATAGGAGCAGGGGAGATACCGCGAGTATTTCAGAAGGTTCTAAGCTTAGGAGGAGTAGGACCATAGATCCAAGTCACAAGGGACTCTGTATTTACACATGGATATCGGGTTTTCGTGGGTGGAAGTCCCGTAAACCTTGCAACGAGAATCGCGATATTCCAAAACGCGAAGTCCCGAAAGTTAAGAGGATTTGTGTGGGCCACGGAGGAGTTAGCGATTGGACAGCTAGCGCACTATTGGCACAGAGTCAACCTCCGTTGACTATTTCGAGGTTTTGTGGGGTAAAGGTCCGAACCCTTTCCATTAGGATTCGTGATTTAGCGAAGTCTGAATTTTCGATGGAGTAGGAGGCGTTGAAAAGTAAATTGCACAAGAGCATCGACATTTCGGCGTATCGACATTCGAGAGTCGAGGAGGCGATTCACTCGACATCGCGATCGTCGAAATCATGATAGGGAGAAGTCCGAAAGGGGAAAAAGGAAAAGGTCAGCGTTGACTGTTGTTGGGTCTCAGAGATCCAAGGACAGAGGGATAAACCAACAGATTCATGAAGGCGCGAAATCCGATCTCCTAAGTACAAAGAGGGGATCCCATGAGGATTTGCTGTGGGTGTAGATTTTTCGAAAGGAAAATAGAAGAACGTTTTGGAGTTCTTCGGGCCAACGAAGGGAGAAATATCCCATATTGACGTGGACCTTCCGACCTGTGGGTTGTGGAGGGAGCATGTGTCGACGTCAAAGTGGTATCAGAGCACAGAAAGATTATTTTCTTTCTGTAACAGAGAAGAGGAGGATTCATCATGCTGCCAAGAAGAAGGGACATGCAATCACCTGATCCATAGGAGGAGAGGGAAATGCTGAGAAGAAGAGGTAGGCAGATGCAAAATCCAGAAATGGAAAAAGAGATGCGTGATCTGCGAGCTAGACTTGAAGACATGGAAACAACACAAAGGCGTGCAGTCAGTGATGGGGATCTTAGTGATTCCGAAAGTGAAATTGAAGCTGAACATGAAGAAGAAGTTGCAACCGAGGATGATGCAAACGAATGTTTGATTAAATCTATTGCAAGAATGGGTGCAAGAGCGAAAATGGGCATTCCAGTTTATGAGGGAAACATGCATGTAGAGGATCTTCTAGATTGGATTAGAGATCTGGACACATACTTTGACTATGAAGATGTCGAAGAGGACAAGAAATTCAAGCATGCTGTCACAAGATTGAAAGGACATGCAGCATTGTGGTGGGATGAACTACAAGCTGATAGACGCTGCAAAGGAAAGCAAAAGATAAAAAGCTAGGAAAAAATGATTGCAAAGATGAAAGCAAAATTCATACCCAGAGATTACCAGATCACTCTGTTTCGAAGGATGCAGAACCTGAGACAGAAGCTGATGACAATGAAAGAATACACTGAAGAGTTATACAAACTGAACATCAAGGTAGGTCATCGAGAGAGCGATGATGAAAAGGTTTCCAAATACATGAATGGACTGAGATACGATATCCAGGATGAGATGAGCATGTTACACATCCGAACGGTGGAGGATACTTACCAATTGGCTCTGAAAGCGGAAGAGAAGCTGAGCCGGAAGTAGAGTCAAAGAGGCCGAGGTAGAAGTTAGCCCAGAGGAAAATCAGTTGCCCAAGATAAAAACCAGAAACCCAGGGAAGACTGGAAGAAACCTCAGACTCGAACTGAGAGAGGTGGAACCTCACAGCGAGGGAAATATGTTGAACAGAGAGGGAAGCATACTGAGCAGAGAGGATATTATGCCGATAACAACACTTTTCCTCGTACTATAGGTAGAGGAGGAGGAAGAGGTGGAGTGATAAAATGTTTCACATGTGGAAAGAATGGCCACAAGTCATATGAGTGTCCAGACAAAAAGAAAGAAGGAGAAGAAGCTCACATCACCAAGGCACAGAGGCGGGATGTTGAGGTAGAAGATGTTGAAGGTGGAAGATCGCTGATGATGCAGAAATCTCTTTTAACACCAGAGAAGGAGGTGGAGAGTTCAATCCAAAGGAACAGGCTTTTCCGGATTGCTTTCAAGACCAAGGATAGGGTATGCAAGGTCATTGTAGACAGTGGAAACACAGATAATCTGGTTTCAACTGAGATGGTAGAAAAGCTAGAGATGGAGATGATTGATCATCCGAGCCCATACAGAATTTCTTGGTTGCAGAAACGACATCAGGTAACTGTCACTAAAAAATGTTTAGTTGAATTCAAGATAGGAGGACATAATGATAAAATCTTGTGTGATGTTATTCCTATGGATGTTTGTCATCTATTACTGGGTAGACCATGGAAATATGATAGGAATGTGATTCATGATGGAAGGATGAATACATACACCCTAGATAGGAATGGGAGAACTCACATGTTGCTTCCAATTAAGAATAAGGAAGTGAAACCTGAAGCAAGTAACATTGTACTTCTCATGAGTGGGAAGGAAATTCTTACCGAGGTGAACAAGAAGGAAGAACCGCAATTCATTGTGGTCAAGAAACCAAAGTTTTTTTAACCAATACAAGAGCAGATGATTTACCAGAAGAGATTCAGGAACTGCTGGAAGAGTTCGCTGATATCATAGTGGATGAATTACCTCGTTCGTTGCCACCGATCAGAAGTGTGATTCATCATATTGATCTCATACTAGGGGCTAGTTTACTGAACAAAGCAGCATACAGATTGACGCCGCAAGAGAATGAAGAGGTCAGAAGACAAGTCCAGGATTTGTTGGACAAAGGGTTGGTCAGAGAAAGCTTGAGTCCATGTGTTGTTCCAATAGTACTCAGTCCGAAGAAAGATGGAGGTTGGAGGATGTGTACTGACTCAAGGGAGATCAACAAGATAACCATCAGGTACATATTTCCATTGCCGAGGATGGATGATCTGATGGACTGCTTGAGTGGAGCAAAGTATTTTTCAAGGATTGATTTGAAATGTGGTTATTAGCAGATTCGCATGACAGAAGGTGATGAATGGAAGACAACATTCAAAACCAACGAAGGGTTGTATGAATGGCTTGTTATGCCGTTTGGCTTAACAAATGCACCAAGTACCTTCATGAGGTTAATGAACGAAGTCCTGAGGGAGTTCATCGGTAAATTTGTCATTGTGTACTTGGATGACATACTGATTTTCAGTAGAACAGTGGCAGAGAATTTGAAGCATTTGGCTATAGTGATGAAGAGGCTACAACAGAAGAAGCGGTTGATAAACATGAAGAAATCCCCATTCATGAAGATGGAGCTCATTTATTTGGGATTTTTCATTTCTGCAGACAAATTACGGATGGATCTAGATAAGGTGGAAGTGATCAAGAATTGGCCATCACCAAAGAATATCTTTGAGGTGAGAAGTTTTCACGGATTTGCTAGTTTCTACAGAAAATTCATTAAGAATTTCAATGGAATTAGTGCAGCGATGATGGACACAGTGTAGAAAAGACAAATCTTTTCACTGGACAAAAGAGGCTAAAAATAGTTTCAGTTTGTTGAAATGGAAAATCACGGAGCAACTGATTCTGGTGTTGCCGTATTTCCAAAAGACATTTCAAGTGAAATGCGATGCAAGCGGGTTTGCTATAGGAGCGGTCCTGAGTCAAGAAGACACACCGATAGCATACTTTAGCGAGAAGCTGAATGAAGCGAATTTGAAGTACTCCACATATTATGAGTTTTATGCCACTATTCAGGCATTGAAGAAGTGGAGGCACTACTTGATTCCCAAGGAATTTGTCCTATACAGTGATAACCATGCATTACAGTTTGTGACTCAACATGAGAAGTTGAATCAGAGACATGTAAAATGGGTTGAGTATATGCAAAATTTTACATTTGTGATTAAACATATTTCTGGTACTGCTAACAAAGTTGTTGATGCTTTGAGCAGGAAGTGTTTGCTATTAGATGAGTTCAAAGTCCAAACATTAGGTTTTGATGATCTCAGGGACATGTACGCAGATGATCTAGATTCTAAGGAAGCGTATGAAGCAGCTGAGAATCCAGTTCTCAGAGATAGAAGCCAGTGGGAAGAATACATGATCCAGGAAGGATTGTTGTTTAAGGACAATCAGCTGTGTATTCCGAAATGCTCCATGAGGGAGAATCTGTTGAAGGAGAAACATAGTGGAGGATTGGGAGGGCACCTTGGTCATGATAAGACATTCACAAAGCTGAGCGAGTCATACTTTTGGCCTGGGATGCGATCAGAGGTCAAGAAATTCATGGCAAGATGAAGGATTTTCGAGCATTCGAAAGGGAGGAAGCAGAATGCAGGGTTTTATCAACCATTTCCCATACTTGAGAAGCCATAGGATGAAATCAGCATGGATTTCATATTGGGATTGCCAAGGACGCAAAGAGGATTTGACTCAATCTTTGTGGTGGTGGATAGATTTTCCAAAATGGCACATTTTATCCCATGTCAGAAAACCAGCGACGCAACACACATTGCGAACCTATTTTTCAAAGAAGTCATTCGACTTCACGGCTTACCGAGAAGCATAGTTTCGGATAGAGATACAAAGTTCGTAGGACACTTCTGGAGGACATTGTGGAAGAATCTAGGGACTAACTTGTTGTTTAGTTCTGCTTATCATCCCTAGACAGATGGACAATCAGAAGTGGTGAACAGAAGTCTGGGAGACTTGCTGAGAAGCTTGGTGACAGAACACCATAGCTAGTGGGACAATATATTACCATAGACAAAGTTTGCGTATAACGACTCAGTGAACAGGAGCACAGGACAAAGTCCATTTCAGATTGTTTATGGCATGCAGCTGAGAGGAATTTCTGAATTGAGGGATTCATAATTGAATGGAACGAGGAGTGCGAGCGTAGAAGATTTCGCAGAGGCGATGAAGGAACTTCACAGCAAGGTGAAGGACAAATTGCAGAGTTCAAGTCAGGAGTACAAGCGTAGAGAAGATCAACATAGAAGACAACTTCAATTTGAATTTGGTGACTTGATTCTGGCATATCTGAGAAAGGAAAGGTTCCCGAGAGGAACATATAACAAACAGAAGATGAAGAAAATCGGACCATGCAGGGTCTTGAGAAAATTTGGGGCAAATGCTTACGAGATTGAATTACCAGATGGGATTGGAATTTCTCCAATATTCAATATCTCATATTTGTACCCATATAAAGCTGAGGAAGCAGGAGCAAAAAATGAACAGTCGGAGGTTCAGTGGCGAAAATAGATGCCAGTTGCAGAAAAGCCGCAGATGGAGCGCA
The DNA here is from genome assembly GCA_000966675.3 of Picea glauca. Classification (NCBI taxonomy): domain Eukaryota; kingdom Viridiplantae; phylum Streptophyta; class Pinopsida; order Pinales; family Pinaceae; genus Picea; species Picea glauca. The sequence continues at coordinate 159,631 of JZKD02S1188868.1, read as the reverse complement.
TATTGGACAAGAGAGTGAGCAAAAAGACTAGGAGGAAAGAATACTTTGAGTATTTGGTCAAATGGAAAGGCCATCCAGTTGAAGATGCCAGATGGGAGAATGAAACATAGATACAGAGGCATGGACAGACCATGCGCGAGCTCATGGACAGGAGCCCATGAAAATTTTCAAGTGAGGGAGTATAATGCAGGAGCATCGCCAACATCAAGCGAGCCAGCGTAGAGACATCAGACAGCTGGACAAGCCCAACACACATTTTGAATTTCTCTTAAAGTTAAATGCGCCAAACATAAATATGGAAATTAAATGGAGGCGCACTTGTTAAATGTAAATGGACCTTGAGCGATTTACTCTTGTCCTTAGTAGATGGAGGCATTTATGAAATTAAATGTAAGTAGGTAGAATTGAATGTGTAGATTAGACAGTTTTATAAGGAAAGTGGGAAACGGGATATAGACACCCTCACTTGTGTATTGTAACATTATTATGAGCATGAACATTAGACAAGGAAGAGCAAGAGCATGCAGAGAGCTGTGTAAGAACACCCATGTACAGATTTTTTGAATTAATAGAAAGAAGTTGATTCAAATTCATGGCATCGTGTTGTTCTCTGTGTATGTATGATGATTGATATGCTCATGAATGTTTACTTCCTACTATGAATTTTCTTTATATGCTGTGTATATGATTTCATGTTTTGAAATTGAAGTCTGAGAGGAAGTAGGAATGAGTTTCAATTGTTTTTCTGTCTATGTGAGAGATTTCCTGCAAGAAGTGCGGTTGAAGTTGTCCATAAGGAGTGTGTTGACAACGGGTTTAGACAGTTAGCTTTTGTTCTCATTCACGCAAAATTTCAGATTAGGCACAGGAGCCATGAAAGGAGTGCGCAAACCAAGCGAAGTCTCAGAGTTGCAATTCTTAGCAAGGCATTGAGAGACTGTTGTTGCATGTGTGCGCAGATTCGAAGGGACTTCAACACTTGGAATTAGTTGAAATTTTACCACAAGGAGCGCGTGCAAGGGTTTTTTTGAAAGGACTTGAAGGTCATGGAAAAGCTCAGGAAGGATAAGGCCTTCGAATGCGTGGAAGGACAGTGTAGGGAAGTTGTGCCTGGAAGTGTTTCGAAGGTATCATAAGTTTGTGCGGAGGAAGACAAGTTGTGGAGGAACACTTAGTTCATGCGCAGATTCACAAAGGAAGAACAGACGGTCATAATTCTCTGAGGAGAAATCACGAAATTCTGTGAGCCGTTAGATCTCACAGAGGAGCAGGGGAGATACCGCGAGTATTTCAGAAGGTTCTAAGCTCAGGAGGAGTAGGACTGTAGATCCAAGTCACAAGGGTCGTTGGATTTACATGCGGATACTTGTATCGGGTTTTTGTGGGTGGAAGTCTCGTAAACCTTGCAACGGGAATCGCGATATTCCGAAACGCGAAGTCCTGAAAGTTAAGAGGATTTGTGTGGGCCTCGGAGGATTCAACGAGTGGACAGGTGGCACACTATTGGCACAGAGTCAACCTCTATTGACTGTTTTGGGGTTTTGTGGGGTGAAGGCCTGAACCCTTTGCATTAGGATTCACGATTTTGTGAAGTCCAAATTTTTTACGGAGTAGGAGGCGTTGAAAAGTCAATCGCGCAAGAGCATCAGCGTTTCGACGTATCAGGATTCAGGAGTCGAGGAGGCGAGTCACTTGACATTGTGATCGCCGAAATTGCGATAGGGAGAAGTCCAAAACGGAAAAAAGGAAAAGGTCAACGTTGATTGTTGTCGGGTCTCATAGATCCAAGGACAGAGGGATAAACCAACAAATTCGTGAAGGCATGAAATCCGATCTCCAAAGTACAAAGAGGGGATCCCACGAGGATTTTCTGTGGGTGTAGATTTTCCAAAGGAAAATAGAAGAACGTTTTGGAGTTCTTCGGGCCAGTGAAGGGAGAAAGATCTTGTGTTGACATGGACCTTCTGACCTGCGGGTTGTGGAGGGAGTGTGCGTCGACGTCACAACTCATGTGGGGAATATTTCTACTGGGTGAAAGTACTGAAATGTAGCAAAGGTGATAGTACTGCAAATCCGAATGTGGGGATCCTATAGGAAAATGTCGGAGGATGTGACTGGGAGAGACAATTGATATTCAGAGGGAATGATTACATGTCATTGTCGATCATATACCTGAAGGGGTTGCGCTAGGTTGTGATGATCAAGTACCTCCACACATTAAAACTGAATACCCAACGTGAGCAATATCTGAAGATAAAGAACATATAACAATTATTTGAATTTTGAACATGAGAATACGTACTTGGACGTGATGTGAGAAAAATAATCCCATGGGGCCAAGTATGGATGGTGACTCGGGGAGTGTGACTGTGTAGGTGGTGGGACATTGATCCCATGGCTGAAGACGGATAAAAAAACAGAGGCTCTGAGCTCCTGTAACTAACCATGGAAGTTTGGAAAAAGGGACTATATATAGTTGTGGGGCCCAAAATGCCACCTCATTTATACCTGCTACCATAGTGAGTTGACGAGAGGATTCTAGAGGAGATTTAGAGATTATAGGAGTTTGAGCCGACCATTCCAGGATTTTTGAGAGCCAGGTTAGTGGTCTCATCTTCCTTCATATTAGATAGGTTCTAATTTTTGGGCGAGGTCGTACGGATAGTCATACTATGGGGTTTTGTAGGGGTGGGCCCACTAATTCACAGGGGAAGGAACGATACCCATGTTGAGATGTGCAGGTATAATTCCCTCTCCCACGCATGATGTGTGGTTTTGTTGAAGACAGTCACGCATGGAGGTGTGTGAGTGGGAAAAATAGGTGCGCATTCAGTGCGTGGCTCTTCAAATTATAGTTGCGCACTATGCGCAGCTATTTTTCCGACTGTTGTGCATCAATGTGCAACTGTGTAGAGAAAAGGTGAGAATGAATGCGCACCTGTGGGTGCGACAGATGTGCATTGATGCACATTTGTTTCTTCAAAAATTGTGCATTGATGCGCAACTGTGCAAAGAACAAGCACGCATATGTGTGCGCCTATGGGGGGTGACACTCGCGCACTTAAGGCAAAGATGGGGATTGTGAAAAAAACTTGTATTTTTTTGGAGATTTTTTGTTGATGAATTATTATGGATGATCAAGTGTTGTTTGTGTGAATGCAAGTGATCAGTTCAACATGCCAATCCATTGGAGGGAGAGGGAATGGGAGCTTCTCCGGGAGGTGGTGAGAGATGAGTCGGGCATTCAGGGACCCTTGGCAACCTGTGGGATGCTCAAGTTCTTTGAATTCCCACTAGTATGGTCACATGAGTACCTTCTTCAATGTCTAATTTTGTTGTGGAGCACTAATCTGCAGTGCTTCATTATGCGGGGGTAGCAAATGACATTCTCGGCTATGGAGGATGTCTATTTCTTGACGGGGCTCCCTCTTCAGGGAATGGCCCTACCTGTTGATCCCCATTTGCGAGGGGATGTACACTTGGTAGATGTGGCATGGAGGTATTTTTTGGGGCCATACATTATGTCAGGTTCGTTCATCTGCATCAAGGTGATGGATGCGCTCTTGCATCAGTTCATAGAAACAATGATTGTGAGGATCTACGGATCCTTAGCGACTCAGCAGATCATTGGTGGTCAGCTGAGGAATATGGAGAGACTATTGGATTGAGATATTTTCTCCTAGGGATTGTTGTTGCATGCCAAGATGGTGGGGCAGATTAACCGGTGTCGTATCTCTGAATATGGTGAGTTTTCCTTTGGGTCTATCTTGGTGGTGTGGTTTCTGGAGAGGGTTCCCATGTTGCACCCTAGAGTGTTGTTGTCAGTGGTTGGGGCACGGGAGCCACAATTGAGGTGGTGGGCATCGATTTTGGTATGGCATGGAGGGGGAGAGGGTGGCCATTATTTTACGGATACCTTATGGCATGTGTGGCACCATACGTCGTATATTATACTACGGTTCCCATATGGTAGGATGGACTTGTGGCATGACCCAGATATGGTTTTGACTCTTGGAGAGGATTGGGACCAGAGAGGTATGTTGGAGTGTTTATGTCTGGTGATTTTGATAGTATGGCATATGTCATTATGTATGGATGGATTTTGATTCTATCTTTGTTTGTGTTTTTGCAGATGTGGGGCCGCGAGGCTGAGAGGCGGAGTTATTTGGAGAGTTGGCTCGTCCGGAGCCATTGATACCGCCACGGGTAGAGTCACAGGTGGGAGAGTGACATCGGAGGGACGAGGATAGTGCGAGGCCAGTAGATTATGCAATAGCTGAAAGGAGGCGTATAATTGATGACCCAAGTGAAGGGCCATCACATGTGCCTTAGGGAGAGGCCGGCGGGGGTTTAGAGGATTTTTTACAATGGTTGGAGGTGGTATTGCAGGGTGTGCCCGAGGTCATGTGGTCCCATATCCATGACGAGAGAGTCATGGAGAAGTGTGTGGTTGGCCCTGCAGAGTTGTGTACCTTTATCCGCAAAGAAGCTATAGTGGCGCCAACGATGATTGGGCGACTTCCCCCTATACCTAGAGGACCCCCAGCTAGTGGGGCACCTCCGGTAGATAGAGGACCTAGTGGTGGTGCTCTAGAGGAACCATGAGTGCTATGTTGTATATTTTTGTATTTATATAGGCCTGCGAGCCCATTTTGTATAGGGTACCGTGACACCAATTTTGTACCTATAGGGGTGAGGGGGGTTCACTTACCTACGGGCGATGTACATTTTGTACTTTTTTGTAAACATTGATGAAACATTTATTGATATATATATATATATATATATATATATATATATATATATGTATGGATATACATGTTTGGGATCTCTGTTATGTTTACATGTGATGATATTGGTGCTGTGTTTTTATGATGTCAATTCTATATGTTATGATAGATGCTTTTGATGTTTTATGTATGTGTGATGGTGTCTTGATGTGATAAATGCCAATCTAATACTATGTTAGACATGTTATATGCTATTTGATTGAATTTTCATGGAATATGTGTAAATGTAGTTGAATAAAAATGTCGAGATAAGAGTCTAACTTGCAAGTATTTGCGAAAGAGGCAAGGATTGCAGACACGGTACACATTGTTGAGCTACAGGACGACAAGTTGAGAATCTGATAAGACACTAAGGTGACAAATGTGGCGGCGACTGGCCTCGGTGAGGAGGCCATTGAAGGTTGTGTATTCTACTTGGTTTTTGGTTGTTGAGCCAAAACATATGTCGCTGGAGTGGAGCAGTTCATGTGAGGGGGTGTAGAGGGTCCAAGCGGCCGAAGCAAGACTTTGTGTCCAATGGATTACTCCATCAACGTAATCAATGTGGTCGGTCTATGGGGGATGCATATGTCAATAACAGTTATTGGTAGATCATACATGAGGCATGGAGGGAACAAAAGAAGACTAAAAACTTTACAAATGTGTACAAAAAGAAAAATCCTAGTGTATAATGACTATGCTCAGGTGTAAAACTTTTTAAGTACAACCCGTTGACGGGTTCTTTGAGAGGATATAATTTTCTAGATGCCAGGATGTACGTTCCTTTAGTGAGGCAATGTTGGACAATGTAGGGTCCATGCCATAATGACTCAAATTTCCCATGGCCAAGTGTATCGTGTGCAATATCGTATGCTAGGATGTGATCTCCTTTGTTGAATGAGGGAAGGTTGACATGGTGGTCAAAGGTAGATTTAGACCATTTTTTAGTTGCGTCATTATTCTGTAATGAAGATCGATGATCTTCATCCAGTGAATCTAAGTTCATCAAGCATTTCTCCATTGGAATAGTGTCAGGTAATAGTTCGATGGTAGTGCGCAAGGTGGGAATTTCACACTCTATGGGGATGGTGGCTTCAATCCTATGGACGATATGGAATGGTGTAAAACCGGTTGCAGTTTTGACTGCCATGTGATAAGCCCATAATGTTGAAAACAACATATGATGCCAGTTGGTATTATGTTTGTTGACAGTGCATTGTAACATGGTTTTGAAGACTTTGTTAACAACCTCGACCTATCCATTGTATTGAGGGTAGTATGGGGAGGCGAACTCGTGGGAGAAGCCTAATCTTGAGGAGAGTTCAATGAAGATCTCATTCTCAAAGTGTTTACCATGATCGGAGACTAACTATAGTGGGACTCCGAAGCGGGTAATGACATGAATGAAGAAAAATTTGATGCGATGTCAGCGGTATTGTTGAAGGTAGGCATGGCTTCGGCCCATTTGGTAAAGTAATAGAATGTCATGACGATGTACTTCTGTACATTGCTATATGGAGGGTTGCAAGTCATGAAGTCATGTACTTGTGTTATTTTCATCACTTGAATGAGCAAAAGAGGGGCACTTGCAAGTCTAGTTGGGCCTGCTAGACAGGACAGAGGTTAGTGTATGGATCAAACAATTCAATCACATGAAATAAACAAACAACTAAGATAACAACAAATAAATAAATAACTAAAGAAATAAAACTAAAATGCATGAGGAAATTAGAACCAAAATTAATCAATTAAATTACCAATAATCATGCCACCAATGGAGAAGTATATTAGTGGGAAAACACCATAGAGAAAGGGGGAATTATGGATCCCCTCTTCCTCCTTGGGAGGGATCTTGAATCCCCTATGTGAGAGCTCTTCTTACAAATGGTAAACTATAAAGAAAATGGTGAAGAAATCCAAGCTTATTCCCTC
>JZKD02S1188868.1:66327-147766 GCA_000966675.3 Picea glauca | reverse complement strand
TTAATAATCCAAGTACACAAATAATGGAAGTGAAAACATTTGGCATCCTTTATTATGAATGGATATTGAAAACACAACAATAGTAGAATTCTGATGGAATCTATAGTAGCTTTAGCAAATGCTACAACTCAAACAAAAGCCTGTAATGATGCCAACATATGATGTAAATTTCTCCAAGGCTCTCCTATCCCTACACGGTCTATGCTAGAATTGTATCTTCTACAAATGACGATCTAGTCCCACTATAAACTTCAAGGATGTTGGCCCTTGACCAAGTTTTAGAGACCCTTGGTAGTGTTTGACCACTTTTTGGGACTTCAACAGGATGGTTGAAGACGAAGCGCCTAGGCAAAGCAAAGATCGTGGGATCTCGCCCCCTTTTACGTGATTTTTAGGTTTAGGGTTTATGTAACGGGTATGGGATGTTGGTCCATGGGTTTACCCATGTTATGCCTCTTTTGTAATGTATAAATAGGGAGCTAAGAAATGTAAGAAGTATAAGTGGATGTGTGTGGCTTAGTGAAAGTATTTGTAATCGGCTTTGTGCATACTGTGTGTTAAGACTTGCAAATCTAAGTGCAAGTGATTATAAAAGGATTTGTTCATAGAGTATGTAGAGGCTATGTGCTTGGACCTAAATCGGAGAAGGAATATATGGAGAGGTGCACGCATATATCCTATCCTATGTAGAGTTGGCTTCGCGGATCTATGCATGTAATAAGATTGGAAGAAGCTAATAAAGAAGAAGAATAAGAGTTCGTGGACGTAGCCCCACGTTGGGGGTGAACCACGTATATCTTGTGTTGTGGTTTCTTTGTGCGACGTGGTTGACATGTTATTGATGTGATCTATGCTTAGTTCTATAATATTTATGTATGCTAGATGCATCTGATGTAGTATCTTAGTGCCTTATATGTGAATGAATAATAGATCTACTTTGATTTTATGTGTTGAATGGTTAGATGTGCTTAGATCTTGATGAATATTGCATTGTCCTGTAATTAGGGTTTAACCTGCGATGTGAATAAGGTTTAAAGACTAATGCATATTATTGGATAAGTGCTTTGTTAAAGTGTTGTAATCATAGATCTGTGTCCCAGCTGGGTTGTAGACACTTGAGTCCTACAACCTCGCTGCCTCTACCTCGGGTGAGACTTCATCTTCTTCACGGGTGTTGCCAAAAAGGGCTAGTAGTTAGGGTTTTTTTGGTGCGTTGTTGAAGCCTTGAACCCTGGATCTGCCCCTGTACCAACAAATGGTTCCATTGTCGGGACCTGAAACTGTGGTTTCTAGGAACTGAAGAAAAGAGAAAGCTCTGTGCATAGATCTGTTGTTGTAGTGTGCATTATTATACCTGACTTGTGAAGATCCATTCTAAGAAGTGAATCATATCTAAAGAAAAGAGGTAAGATCTTAAATCTTTGTGCTCTAATAAAGGTAAGATAAGTGGAAATTTTTGTTTGGAAATAATGGATATAGGTATGTTTCATAGATTTCGCACTAGTCTGAAAAATAGGTCACAACTAGAAGAAAGAAGATTTGACATGAATAGATCTAACCAAGTTAATGAAGGATATGCTATTCCTATGCATATAAAGAATTTTTGGACTAACAAGTAGATGCAAGATCCTAGAAATAATTTTGTGCAGGTCCATCACTGTGATCCCAGTGCACAGTACATAAAAGGTTGGGGATCGTTTAAGAGAAAGAGATGAATGAATCTTTGTTATAGTTGCAGAAGACCGGAACATCTTGCTAAGGAATTCCCTGGTACAGGTTCTAGTTGTATTTTTTGTAAAGTTGTTCATCATGAGGTTTTGAATTGTCCTAGAATGATTGCTAAAGTTGAAAGGATGAACATGAAACAAGAAAACCATGAAGAAGGTTAAGAGACTAAGAATATACTATAACTCCAGTAAGAATCAGAGGCTATATTATTGCAGATGAAAGAAACACTAAATGATCACAGAGACATCAGTTTACCAGAGATCTTAAAAGAGAAACAGTGCATAGAAACAAGAATAGGAGACTTCGACATAGATTGTGTATTGGATGCATAAACATAGGTGAGCATTATACTAGAAAGTACTTGGGAAATTTTGGGAAATACTACTATGATTCCTTCATTGGGAAGAATAGGATTATTTAAAGGAAAGATGATAACCCTATGTGGAAGACTTACTCATGTATCTATGAGTGCTCATGGAACATCGACAGAAGAAGAATTCAAGGTCATTAAGTTTGTTGAGAACAATTCTCCTTTTGCACTATTGTTAGGAAGGACTTGGATTAAGAGAGATCAGATCCGAAGGAAAGAAGAAGAGGACGCTATAGAAAAAAAAAGAAAAAAGAACTAAGGAATTTCATGGCTAGGAGAATAGCACGCTTAATAGAATAACAAGAGGAAAATTCGAAGCTACCGAGGGCCAGAGACCTGGCTATCGAAGTTGAAAGAACACAAGAAGGCTTAAAAAACTTATCCATGCAGAAGATAAGAACACCTACTCCATAAATAGTAAGAGAAGAAGTATTACCCTCAAACCCTATGAAAGACCCTCAGCAATGCGAAGTTACTATGCTAAGAGAATATAAGAACAAGAATGGAAATAGGAATCCAGAGAAACAGATCATAGGGAAGAAAGAAAGAAATCTCAATAAGAAAAAAGAAAAGCTAAAAAATTACAGGATATTCTAGAGAGGACTTCAAAGAAGGAAGGCTTGAAGAACTTGAACCTCACCGGAATAGCAGAATAACATAGACTGACACTTCACCACAAAGAAGAAATATGACCATTGGAGGCATCCCGACCATTAGAAAAACGCTCCAGAACGACTAGAAACACAATTATTGCTAGAAATATCTCCATTGGACCATTGGAATCGCACCATAACAGATGGAATAAGAGACATCTGAGAGCCAAGTGGGGAAGCTCATTGAATCCATTCAACAGCTTCAAGAAAGAGTAGCAGAACTGGAATTGCAAGCAGTGTCGAGCACTCCGCAGGAAGTGAGAGATTAGAGGGAAGAAACTTCCCTTAGTGCAGTCGAAAGAGTCAAGGAATTGGCATTAGAATACAAGAAACTCAATAACTGAAGTGCACAGACCTATGAGCGCCTTGCAGAGGACCTAGAACTAAGAAAATTAGAAGCACAACTTCAGCAAGAAAATCAACAAGCATTGATAGTGAAAGCGCAACTGAAACTACTTTCAGCAGTTCATAAGATGAAAATGTCATAGGAACAATGCACAATTCAGTAGCAGGTCCATGCCATCCAGAGTAGAGTCATGGAAGTGACTGAAAGACTCCAACGGGTACAAGATGAAGCCTGCACACTTTTCGAGGAGATCAAGGGATAAGGTGCAAATCTGGAACAAGTGGTCACCACACTGGAATAACACTTGGAAGGACCTTTCACCGAGACAACCATTCAGGATTTATCCGAGTAGGAGGCTCTGGCGAAGAAACAAGTTGAGGCAGCGCGAGCCAAGATCGAGGTCTTCAAAGAAAAATTTCCCAAATCAGAGTGACTCGGGATGAATCACAAGTGAGTGTTGGGGACCTGTTGGCCCTCAACCAAGTTTTGGAGACCCTTGGTCGTGTTTCACCACATTTTGGGACTTTCACAGGTCAGTCAAAGATGGAGTGCCCAGGCGAAGCATATATTGTGGGATATCGCCCCCTTTTATGGGATTTTTAGGTTTAGGGTTTATGTAACGGGTATGGGATGTCGGTCCATGGATTTACCCATGCTTAGGCATCTTTTTTAATGTATAAATAGGGATTTGAGCAATGTAATAAGTAGTAGTGGATGTGTGTGTCTTAGTGAAAGTATTTGTAATCGGATTTGTGCATACTGTGTGTTAATACTTTCAGAGCTAAGTGCAAGTGATTGTAAAAGGCTTTGTGCACAGACTGTGTAGAGGCTCTGTTCTTGGACCTAACTCGGGGAAGGAGGATCTGGCGAGGTGCACACAGATATCATGTCCTATATGGAGTAGTTTTCGTGGCTCTATGCATGTAAGAATATTGGAAGAATCTAATAAATAAGAAGAAGAAGAGTTGGTGCACGTAGCCCCACACTAGGGGTGAACCATGTATATCATGTGTTATGGTTGATTTGTGTGATGTGGTTGACATGTTATTGATGTGATATATGCTTAGTGTTGTAATATTTATGTATGCTATATGCATCTGATGTAGTAGCTTAGTGCCTTATATGTGAATGAATACTAGATCTACTTTGATGTTATGTGTTGAATGGTTAGATGTGCTTAAATATTGATGAATATTGTGTTGTTCTGTAATTAGGGTTTAACCTGTAATGTGAATAAGGGTTAAATATTAATGCATATTATCTTCTAAGTTCTTTGTTAAAGTGTTGTAATCATATATCTATGTCCCATCTAGGTTGTAGACACTTGAATCCTACAAACCCCCTGCCTCTACCTCGAGTGAGACATCATCTTCTTTGCAGGTGTTGCCGAAAGGGCTAGTAATTAGGGTTTTTTTGGTGCATTGTTGAAGCGTTGAAACCTGGGTCTTCCCCTGTGCCAACAACAAATCTTACCCAAATTGTATTATTGCAACCCCAACTCTTTACAGATATCCTTGCGGGATGATATTGGGAAACAAGTGAGGCCTCGTAGGTCCTCTTCTGTGCAATCAACGAGGATACCTCTTGAAACCCTCCTATAGAAACCTTTAGTATACATAGGTCCTCACATGATAAGTATGGACATCTAGCATGGCCTCATGGGATACTCATCTTCAACTTACGGGTATGTCTCAAATGCGCCTTCCCAAAACCCTCTTAGTACCTACAAAATATGGGAATGACCTATGTCGACAAGCCTCACAAATATCCTGCACAATCTGATCTTCCTCCAACTGAAAGAAAAACCCAAAATGAGACTCCAATGGAAACCATGGATGAATTTCCCTCTTTCCTAGCTAGGTTGGATATTGCACCACTGAAACTAAACTGCAATAGTGGAAGGGATTTTCTAAACCCCAATTAAACAATGGCTCCAAGAGCACTTCAAAATGAGAAATGAAATCATAATTACAAAGTGAAGGATTACCCCTCTATTTGTTCGTCCTTCGGGCCTTCTAGATATTTCCCCTTTTTTACCATATCAAACTCTTCCTTATTTTCTCTCCAATTTTCATTTAAAAAAAATTATTTTATTTATATTTAATGTCACTTTATAATTTTCCATCTTTTAACCCATTAACACTAAATAAATCTCCATGAGTCTTTTTTTTTTCTATTCATTATAGCTTATGGGAGTCGTATAGGCTACTAATTCATCCTTCGTTGTGATCAATTGGAAGGGGACATTACAGTCCTCCATTATCAATATTTATTGTCCTCAAGCAACTCAAACTAGGATGTTGTAAGATCTGTTCTCCTTCCCAAGTAGTATCCTAAGTGGAAAAACATCTCCATATGATCAAGTGCTATTGAATGAATATGCTCCTCATCCTCTACTCCCTAACATCAATAATCCTCTCGGGAGTCAAAACCAACTTCCCTTCCTCATCTAGTGGAGGAATATCTGTCAAAGAGGTAACATGTTGTCCTAATTCCTTCTTGAGGCAAGATACATGGAAGATATTGAGGATCATTCTACCCTCTGATAGCTCCAACTCATATTCTACCTCCCCAACTCTCCTAATCACTCTATAGGGTCCATAAAAACATGACTTCGTATTATTTGCAACACTCTTCTTCAAGGACAACTATTTGTAAGGTTGTAATGTGAGAAATAATAAGTCCCCAACCTCAAAAATTCTCTCTACCCTATTCCTACATGCATACATCTTCTGTTGATTCTGAGAATCCTGCAAATTATCCTTCAGGACTCTTAAAATGTCCTATATTTCCTGCAACCAATCTTTGGCTTTGGGGGCTCTTCTCTCCCCAAACTCCAAATCCAAAACTGACTAGGCATCGTAACCATACAATTCCCTAACTGGGATCATCCCAATGGACATGTGATGAGTGGTGTTGTATCAATCCTCCCCGATATCCAACCAGTTTATCCATGCCCTCTGCTGCCATGACACGTAGTTCCTAAGGTACCCCTCAATCCACTTGTTTACTATCTCTTTATTCCCTCTTGTTTAGGGGTGATAGTTGGTACTAGGTGTCAACTCTATCCCAGATAACCTAAATAGATCCTGCAAAAAAGCGATGCGAAAACTATTATCATGGTCACTGACTATATTCCTCAAAATACCATGTAGTATGAACACCTCCATAAATAATATGTCCGCTACCTAAGATGTGTTGTACTCTATAGGAATAGCAAAGAAGTGTTCATATTTGGTCAACCTTTCCACTACCAAATAGATATAGTCCCTACCATGTACCTTCAGAAACCTTGTAATAAATTCCATGGAAATTATATCCCACTTCTACTTTGGAATCGATAATGGTTGAAGAAATCATACAGGATGTGTAATATCTGTCTTTTTATGTTGGCACGTCATGCACTCACTCACGTGTTGAAGTACATCCTCCTTGAGACCCTTCAAGGAGAATGTCTCCCTCACCTTCCTGTTGGTCTTCAAATACCTTAGATTCCCAGCCAGTGGTGTATCATGTACTTCCCTCAAAATAGTATCCTTGAATGTGGACTCAAGGAAAAGATAGATCATGTATTTGTAGTAGATTATGTCATCTACTACCCTGTACCTTTCATCCTGAATAATTCCCTCCATCATATCACAAGAGAATATGTTCTTGGAGTACTCCACCAAGAGAATGGAATTCCAATATGTGAAGATCGTTTTCATGGAGAAGGATGTAGGTCTCTTGGATAGGGCATCATCAAAGGTGTTCTTCTTCCCCTTTACATAATCAGTGTCAAAATCATATCCTTGCACCGTATTCACCCATTTTTGTTGCCTCTCATTCAGGTCCCACTACTCTAAGAAATATCTTATACTGTTATCTTTAGTTCTAACCACAAAGCGTTCTCCCACCAGGTATTTTCTGAACTTGTCTAGTGCATGCATGATGGAAAACATATCCTTATCATAGATCAGATAGATCCTACATGTTCCCCTCAACAACCTGCTCTCAAAAGATATCGGGTGTTTCTTTTGCATCAACACTACTCCTATCCCCTCACTGGATGTGTCACACTCCAGGACAAAAGGCTATGTGAAGTTTGGAAGTGCTAATACTCGGAAAGTTCTCATCACCCTCTTCATTATTTCAAATGTTACCTGTGTTTCCTATGACCATCATAATTCCCCCTTCTTGGAGAGGTGTGTCAATGGCACAACCAATTGTGAAAATCCTTTGACAAAGAGTCGGTAATAGTTTCATATTCCAAAGAATCCTTACATCTATGTGAGTGATCTAGGGGCTCTTGATGTACCTTTAATCCCTCAACACTAATCATGTGCCCTAGATAAAGGATCTCTGTCAAACCAAACTTGCACTTTGTCTCCATGGAAAAAATCAATTGCTCCTCCATAATGGTGAGAATATTTTCCACATGCTTCAAATGTTCCTCCCATGTCCTTTTGTAAATCAAAATATCGTCAAAGAACACCAGTAAGAATTTCCTCAACTACTTGTTGAATATGTGGTTCATACATGACTCTAAAGTAGTGGGTGTATTAGTCATCTTGAAGGGCATGACTAGAAACTCGCAGTGTCCATAGTGACATCTGAAGTTTCTCTTTTGGATGTCCTACTCTCTTACCTAAATCTGATGGTATCCCAATCAAAGATCAATCTTCGAGAAGTACATCACCCCATGAAACTCATCTATAAACTCCTCAATCCTGGGTAACGGGTACCTTTTCTTTATGGTCTTCTTGTTCAACCCTTTTTAGTTGATGCACATCCTCATTGTTGCATCCTTCTTCTTCACTAGTACCATAGAAAAAGAAAAGGGACTAGAACTAGGCCCAATGTGCTCCATGGCCTTCTCTATTTCATTCTTGAACTTATTTAGATGCATGTATTGGGTGGTAATCATGGGATTCAACCCTTTTTATACCTCAATGACATGCTCAAACCCCTTATCAGGTTGTCTCCCTATTGGTAATGGTCCAAGCACTATGTCATGATTTCCAAGGAATTCCTGGATGTCTATATGGTAGTGTTGGTGATGTTGTGATAGATTCTCCATGGTAATCAAGCACTCTACTATGCCATCCATGTCCCTGTGTCTGAAAAAGGCCTCCATGTGTTGGTTAGATACGATCCTGGGGGAGCCTGTTGACATGCCTCTTAGGATGTCTTGTTGTCCACCTATGTCCTTGAGATCCATCCTCATGTATTTATAGTTCATGTGGATAGCACCCAACGAGTACAACCACTGAACTCCTAGCACCGCATGGGTGTCCAAAAAATCTATGAAATAAAATTCATCGATCAACGTATAGTTTCCCAATGTTACTTTCAATCCCCTGATTGGCCCCACCATCAATTAGTGTCATAACCCTGTTCCCCTGCAAAATTCCTCTAACCCTGAAGGTGTAATATTTGGGGACCCATGAAAGTCTGGAAATGGTCACTTTCTTGACTCTGTCCTGCAACTACTTTTTGTCTGCACTTTCAAGAATCTGTGGTGGCTCTGTCTGGGCACTTCTTTGTCCACTATCCTATATGTGAGTTGAATTGTCCTCATCATCAATCTCCTCATCAAAAATTACCTCTATGTAATGTACTTTCCCTTTTCCCATACATCGGTGACCCGACTACCAAGGTTATTTGCAACTATAGAAAATCTTCTTCCTCCTCGGTTCTCTCCAAGTCTCCTCATCCATCCTCTCCTTCCCAATCCATTTATTCTAGGGAAGCTTGGTCGCTTGAACCTTCTGTGGAATAAATGGTTTCACTAGTGCTTTTTTGGATGTTTTTTCTGTCATATATTAAGTCTTCATGATGGAATACTATAGTGTTGGTGGTATAAATTCCTTCACCCAACCTCTCGGGGATTTATCTAGACCCTCTGGGAACAACATCACCAATATATGCTTAGAGATATCGGTTACCATGACTTCCATCCTCTGGAATTTTTTTATGTATGTATTGGGTGTACCTATCTTCTTCAACTGTGCCAAATCCCTGAGGTGGATCTCATGATTATTCCTATCAAACCTATCCATCAATCTCTGGGTGAAATCCTGATATGATGTGATGTTGGAATTCCCTAGTGTTACCAACCCATGGTACCGCCATTCATGAGATTATCCCTCTAAGTGTAGGGTGAAAAACATGATTTCCTCTGACTCTGTCATATGTTTAAGCTGGAAGTAAGTGTCCAAATTTTTCACCCATGCTTTGGTTGTTCTCTTAGAATATTCTTCAAAAGGTGGAATGGTCAACCTACCCACCTTGTGCATAATATCAAAGTTTTGTTGATTCCTCACTGCTCTGTTCCACTCCCTATGCCTATTTCTCTTCTTGAAGTTGTAGAAGTTGTGATATGACACGGCCTCCAAAATATATTCCTCCAACATCCGATACTCTTTGTAGGTGGAGGTAACATCAAGCTCCTAATCTAGTTGCTCATTTATTCTTGTATCCTTCTCTACAAGGAATTGTGGTAATAGGGGCCTATGAATCCTTTTTCTCTCGCTCTGAAATAGGGTATGGGTATTTCTACCCTATGCACGAGTCCTACGTCCTCTATGGATTCCCTCTAAATGGTTCCCATTGGAACCTCCATGATTGTGGTTCATCTAGTTGTTGGTAATGAACTATGTGAGGAACTACATGAATTTTCACTATTTAGTGGACATTTGTTGTTTCCCCTATACTAGGGACTCTAATAGTTGTAGAGTCATGTCCCCACCATGGTATCCCATGTTCCCTTCTACTTCTGCTTCTTTTCAAAACTTTGATCCTGGGATGTGTTGTCTCCTATGCCCTCTATATTTTCTTGTCATCAATGCCATAAGAAATCATAAGATCAAAAGACCACCAACTCTTATAACATTGTAATATCCCATAATATGCTAGGCAACGATTTTAGTGTTTTACTGTACAAATTATAATGTTGTTGGTGTGGTACCTTTGTTAAATAGTTTGTAATCATATATATATTATGGAAAATATGATATATGACTTTCCACAAATAGTTTGTGTGCATTGCATTAAGTAAAACTCTGTCAACACATTACTAATCCAAGTACACAAATAATGGAAGTGAAAAAAATTGGCATCCTTTATTATGAATGGATACTGAAAAAAAAAAACAATAGACCTCTAATGGTTTTTATAGAAACTTCAACAAACACTACAATTCAAACAAAAACATGGAATCATGACAAGAGATGATGTGAACTACTTCAAGGCTCTTCTAGCCCTACACGGTCTACTCCAGCACTATCTGTTACACAAACAACAATCCAGTCCCAGTGTAACCTTCATGGATCTGACCCAAATTGTCCTGTTGCAACCCCAAATCCTTACAGAGATCCTCGCAGGATGAGGTTGGGTGAAATTAGAGGCCTCATGGATCCCCTTGCATACAATCAACAAGGATTCCTCCCAAAACTCTCTTGTAGAAACCTTCAGTATTCATAGGTCCTTGCAGGACAAGGATGGGTGTCTTGTGGGGTATCATGGGATACTCATCTTCAACCTACAAGGATTTCTCAGACATTATTTCCTGAAACCTTCCTAGTACCTTCAAAATCTGGGAATGACCTCTACTAGCAATCCTCGCAAATATCCTACATAATCTGATCTTCCTCCAATTGAAAGAAAACCCCAAAATGAGACTCCAATGGAAACCATGGATGGATTCAATTTTTCCTAGCTATGGTGGATATTTCACCACTAGGACTAGACTGCAATGGTGGAAGGGTTTTTCTAAACCCCAACAAAACAATGGCTCCAAGAGCACTCCAAAATGAGAAATCAAATCATAATGCCAAAGTGAAGGATTAACCCTCTATTTATTCTTCCTCTGGGCCTTCTAGATATTTCCCCTTTTCAACCAAATCAAACCCTTCCTTATTTTCTCTCCAATTTCATTTAAACAAAATCATTTTGTTTTTATTTAATTCCACTTTATAATTTTCCATCTTTTTAACCCATTGACACTAAATAAATATCTGTGACTCCCTTTTTTTTTCTGCTGATTATAGCCTACGAAAGTTGTATAGCCTACTAAGTCATCCTCCATCATGATCAATTGGAATGGGGAATTACAAGGGAGGTGGGTCAAAGAAAATTACAACCAATAAGAGTGGCTTGACCAATATTTTAAATGGAACATTTGTGAGTTCCAAAGGGTACAAACACTGCTAGAGGCCCCTTTCCATCTCACTTCCAGAGTTGTGCTTGATTTAAAAATAGTTTTTTAGTCTTGAAGGACATATGCTTCCTTCATTTTCATCTCCTATAATAGAAGGATATGAAGGGATTTTTTCCTTACCAGGATTTAGAATAATTCCTTTTCTTTTCCACTTCCCAGACCTCTACAGTTCCAGGAGATGATTTTCATCATTTAGATGAGGATTTTGGGTTCCCCCCTTTAGGGGGAATCGAGCCACTCTGACTTCTCAAAGTTTTGGGTTCATTCTTTGTGTGTCCATATAACGTAATCATTTTTCCAATATCTATCTATTGATTATTTGGGTTTGTTTTCATTGATGTCAACACTTGAAGAAAGTCTGGTAGCAAATTTCGATAGCACAAAGTTTTGGGTAATGGTCCTAAGTTTGTTTGATGGATAATGGTATGCGTTTTGATATATTTGTAGGTAAGACTATTCCATATGGATATTACATGTAATTCCATTTTCAATGGTATGTGGAACGTCACATAACTCCTCACGGTTAGAGAGTTATGGCCATGTGAAGTTGGAGAAAGGTTTGGGTAATGGAACCAAGTTTGTTGATGGATAATGGTATGATTTTTGATATATTTGCATGTAATAATATTMTATATGGATAGTACATGTCATKCCATTTTTGGTGGYATGTGTAGAGTCACATAAACCCTCACAGTTAGAGAATTATGGCCATGTGAAGTTGGAGAACCCTCAYGAGTCATCTAGAAGCCCCAAAAGGTCAAAGTAGTCAAAGTGTTTTAAGAGATTTTRGAAGGTAAATAATAAAGTGAAGTGATGATTGTACTATAAKTCAARGTGARTACAAAATAAATTATTTAAATAATAAATTTAATGGATAAATTACTAAGTGGACAAGTGGTTAGAAGTGGGTTAGCCCTAAAATAAGGAAAGTGATTTAAGATGGTTAGAAGGTAACCCCTTGAGGTAAAGTGAAGCGATGAGTGTACTATAAGTCAAATTGGATACAAAATAAATTATTTAAATAATAAATTTAATGGATAAATTACTAAGTGTACAAATGGTTAGAAGTGGGCTAACCCTAAAATAAGGAAAGTGGGTTAAGATGGTTAAAAGGTAACCCCTTGAGGAAGCTACATGAAAGTATAAATAAGAGGCAAGACTCTCTCATTTTAATCAAACCTGAGAATATTGAATATATTCAAGTGACTGAGATAAGCAAAGGATATCTAAGCCGAACTTCAGAGGGAAGGTAAGGCTGGAATTCAAGGGAGGATAAATTCTTTTGATGATGCTTTCTAAGGTATGTTATTTACAAGTCATGTCACCATTTTCTCAATAATATTTTTTTCTAGAATGATTCAGATCGTGAAATTGGGATTATGTTGAGGAAACATATCCAAGTAGTTGTGATAAAAATTTCATCTTGTGGGTCGTTGTATTTTTGGAGTTACACTCCATGGAAAATAGGGTTTGTGGCTAGTCCTTAAACTAGTCTAAAACATGTGTTTCGGGTAAACACATCATAACTTATTCATAACAGATCCAAATTCAGTGAGACCAAAAGTATTGGTTATATTACAATCATTAGTATGTTTTGAACCATTTTAAGATATACACAACAAATATTCTGTGCGGGACATTCTCTACAAGTTCGATCTCTAGAATAAGCCATAATTCAACAAGGTATGCCATTTTTGCTATAACGCATTTTATGAGAGGTTCAAAGTAGTGAAATCTAGAGGAATTGAAAAAACACAGTTAAGAACATTGTGTACCATTTCTAGATCTTTATTCATTACAGGTACATAGTTATGATTATTGCAAGTTAGGTTTTTTGACTAATCCAAAATAAGTCATGTGAGACTAAAGTAAAGTTTGATAAAATGCTAGTCTATTGTTGTTAAATTTAAGGAAGGATTTCAGGTATGTGATCATATACACCAAGTCTATTACAAAGTTACAAATCATATTTGTATCATGAAATTGATGAGGGATTTTGGTTGAGGTATGTTACAGATACATGTTTTATAATTGTGAGGTTGTGGCACATGGTTTGACGTAATGGTTTATGGTATTTGGTTATGGATAGTGTGATGTATTGATAGAGAAATTTTGATGGTTATATTGGTATATTTATTTGGTATATGGTTGATTTACATGTTGGGTACATGGTTGAGACAAGTAGTCGATGAGTTGGCATATACATGAGTTGTATAGTTGATGATGTTGGTACATCTTGATGAATCATAGTTTATGTTTATTTGATGCATGATTAGTACATATTTGGTGCATGGTTGATGCACTTGTTTATACAGGTGGATATCGGTGGTCACCCACCTTTTCTGGCTGGCTCAAAACAATTTTCTAGCAATTTTGGCAATTTACTATTTTTAGCAGTTTTTAACTTCTGAGGCCATTTTGAGGGACCAAATGAAGGTTTTTCAAGATAGAGGTTCTCAATTGTAGACAAAGGAATGATTGATCCCCTAAAATTAATCTCCTCTATGATACCTTTCCAACTAGCTATCATACGCCTAAAACAAAGATCGTATGCAAAAGTTACGACCCCGAGAAGTTGATGTACTAACTTACCTAAACGGGGCCCACATGACTTTTGGCGCTTCATCTCCTAGGGTTAGGTTTTTGGATGTCTAGGGTTTTTGGCATTCCTGTTTATTGTAAAAAATGCCTTCAGAGCCTCGTTGTAATCATCTTCTTACGAATGTGATTAGCCATCACATCTCTTCTCAGAGATAAGCTGCCACCATTCTAGCGAGTCTTTCACTCTGTATTTTTATAGTCTCTGTACATTTCTTTCATTAATAGAAATCATGTATTACTGTATATCTATGTTTATGGTTTCATCTCTAATACATTTCTTTTATATTATTGAATATCTGCGATATCTCTGTGCATTTATTTATTATATCTCCTCTCTAATTTCGTGCCAAAAATAATCTGGATTAGTGGTATCAGAGCAGGTTGTTCTTAATCATTTTTTCAGTGCATGTCCCCAACGAGGTACAAGTATAGCAAGTTGGGTCTCAATCTTGTCTCTCTTGAGGACAATCACTCTCACACACCCAAGAAACCCACAATGGCGGAAGAAAAGAAAAACAATCAAGCAAACGATCCTATAAGTCTGTTGCTTGAGCAAGCTCTTATGCGACAGAGGGATGAAATGATGGAGAATTTTTCCCACGTCCTTCAATGCCTCCCAATAGCATTAGGCACATCTTCATCAAGCGGCCACTTTGGAGGCACCTTGCCTTTTAAGGTAAAGGTCAATTTTGATATTCCTATATTTGAAGGTCAGATAGATGTGGATGCCCTAGATAAATGGTTAATATGTTAGAAGGTTATTTCTCTATTCACAATTTTTTTGATAGAGAAAATATCATCTCCACGCTCCTTAAGGCTCTCCCCCATGTCAAACATTTGTGGGAAACTTACTAGGAGCAGAGTTCCACAGAGGAGTCTGGAATATATGGGGTCGATCCCACTTGGGATTTTTTTGTGGATGTGGTAAAGGAACAATATTACCCTCTTGGAAACTATGAGGACCAATACATGAGATGGACCACATTGCGGCAAGAGAGGGGCCAAGCCATTTCGAAGTTCACCAACACCTTCCATACCTTGCACACCAAGATGGGTATCAAAGACTCCGAACGACATTTGGTTCTGAAATACCGTGGGGCTCTACACAGATACATTCAAACTGAAATGGATTTTCTAGACATCTCATCACTCGGTGTTGCTTATCAATATGCGGTTAAAATTGAGCATAAATTTAAGCACCAGGACAAACGAGATTTCAGGTATGAAAATCTGCAACAAACAAAGTATGACAAAGACGGCCCTAACAAACATTCTCTCGAAAACTAGTCCAAGGCACATGAAAAGAAGGGTCATGGGAAGACAAAGAAGGACACTGGAAAATGGTGTGATTTCCACAAAATCCCCTTGAACAACACCGATGAATGTCCCTCAAAACAGTCATTATTGTCTGAGATCAAAGACAAGGAGCTGAACCCTGATTCAAAATCTAATTCTGAAAATACTAGTAAAGGACAGATCATTGACGTAGACCCCACTTATATTGTCGCGATCATAGCAATTCAAACAGAAGAACCAATAGATCTTGAAGAGGGGGAGCACATTTTTCATTCAAAGATGTGGGTAAAGGGGACCCCACTACATTTTATTGTTGATAGTGGAAGCCAGAAGAACCTCATCTCAGTAGAGGTCGTCAAACAGTTGGGAATGTCGACAACACCACACCTGCAACCATACAACATTTGGTGGCTTCGACAAGGACGAGATCTCTGTGTCAGCCAACACTGTCGATTGTCATACAACATCCAACCCTTCAAGGATGAGGTATTATTTGATGTTTATGATTCTCAACCCCGTAGTGTCAGTGTTACTTTGGGGGTTCATCTCTACAAAATACCAGAGGTAGTGTAACACACCCACTATGGGGGCTAGAATTTTTTGGCTTTCCTTCCTTTTTAAAGTCCCTCATAGAACCGTGGTTATTCCCATAGTCCTTATAGAGGAGTCACTTCCACTATCGTGATCCAGGGAGTCGTGATACAAGAATTCCCCATGATCTCTTGTCTTTCGAAAGACCGAAACCCGAAACAAGTATAGCTACTTATCAAGACTAACAGCAACCAGGAACAAGTCCTGGTACTCCACCCATTGGGATTTCACATACTAGGATTTTGGGATGTGCGACGACAGGAGGTCTCGCGCCTGGGTCTCCCGGGAGCTGAAAATCTGAAACCTGTATGTATATATATATATATATATATATATATATATATATATATATATATATTACTTAGCCTATTGCGGGGTTTCGCCATTCGTTTTTTCAAAAATTGAGATGTCAAGGGGCTCATGCCCTTCGATACCCTGGGAGCCGAAACTCCGAAGAATCAAGATTTCGTGTGTTACGCCACACCGGGACTTTCTCCATCGAGATTTCGCATCTAGTGGATATAAGGAATGAAAACTTTCCTTTGGGGATCTCGAGTATCGAAACGATGAAACACCAAAGGATATAAGTACCAAGCCATTTCGGCATCTCGCCTATCACGATTTCACATTATGCGAGAACAAGAAGTCTCGCTCCTAGGTTTCCCGGGAGCTGAAACTTCGGGTCATCAAAACTCATCCATGCTAGTCCGAGTTGGGGTTTCACAAATCGGGATTTTGAGACTGGCGCATACAAGGGAAACTTACCCTTGGGTCTTCCGGGTGCCAAAATGCCGACCCAAGGGACACTATGCCATATCGGGATTTCGCAAGTCAGGATTTTGCGATAAGCAAAGACAAGGAAATGGATCCTTGGGATTTCTGGGTGTCAAAACTCCAAAATTCAAGACTTGTCCATACTTTGACCAAATCAGGTTTCGTAGTTCGGGATTTCGCAACTGGTGGTTATAAGGGAGCTTACATTTGGGTATCCCAGTTCCTGAAATACCGAACACCAAATACTTATCTGCACTGGTCAAATTCGGGGTTTTGTAAATCGAGGTTTCGCAAGTCATGTGGACAAGGGTCCTTACCCTTTGGTCTCCCGGATGCCGAAACGTCGAAATGCTCACCAAAAGCCATGTGTAATCTACAGCTGGATGATCTAGGCACTCCCATGGGTCTTGGGATCGACGGTCCCGATTTCTTCATTACTTGCAAAGGTTAAAAAGGGGTTGAGGTATTAATTCCTGTGTTCCTTCATCCAATTTAACGGTCGTGACAGACCTTAGATCTTTCCGAAAGGATCTCATTCATGCATTTATCAAAAGGAAGGGTATTCTGGGTACCGAACCACCGAAATGTCCTAATTCATCCACACACTATCATTTCGGGGTTTTGCAAGTCAGGATTTTACGACTTGCAAGTACAAGGGTACTCGCACTTAGGTACCCCGGGTGTTGAAACACCGAAAGGTTCTAACCCATCCACACGTTGTCAGTTCGGGATTTCACGAGTCGAGGTTTCGGGACTTGCGAGTACAAGGGAACTCGCACTTAGGTACCCCGGGTGCCGAAACACCGAAATGTCGAGGTCTAAGAAGACCATTCTCTCTCATCATGGTTTTAAGACTCACACCATAAAATCCTCCAGCGGATTCTTGGGTAAACTTTCAAAAAGGGTGTCTCTGTGGGGAGATCTATCCAGGGCATTACTTGAGACAAATAAGGGAAATAATTTCCTGAGAACAGACTTGAAAACTAAATATGTTCAATATATACACACACACACACCTAAGCCATATGTGGTCTTTCCAATATAAGCATGTAGCCACCATTTCTGATCAAAACACCATACAGATAGTCTTATACTGAAACCATTCATAATTGCACAATTCATGAGCATACATGTCATAATATTTAATTCAAGATACAAGATATAACACTTATCAGAAAAACACTAGGTTTTATGCAACTACTGATAGGGGTGCTCGTTTTCCACCCAAACATAGGCTCAGTGATTCTGAATGGATTTACCACTAGCGACCCCCGATATTAGACCATGATGCTATGAGACTGAGTCTATGTTCATCAGAATTCGAGAACAAAGGTTACTCTCCTTCTTCTCTACTCATCATTCACTCTCCGTAATTTTTACAGAGTTCTTTTGAATTTTCCCTCTTGGGATCTCTGTCGTGTTTGCCCCCCTTTCCAAACCTCTTTCCTTTCCTTTTTTCCTTGCGAGATTGCATGTGGCATGATATTCCTCATGGTGGTCAGGCTTGAGGCTTCTATGGATGGGCGGTTCACCCCCCCCATCCATCATTAACTCATGAGGATCCCCTACCTACCAACCCAGTGAGTCATTTAATTCGGGGCTAGCGAGCCGCTCTTGGTTCTTCGGGCCAGTGAAGACCAAATACGGTGTTGATTCGGTGGAATTTAATGCCACCATTCCAGGTGCCTTCCACCACCTTTCTTCAACCATCGTGGTCTCTTTTTCAGCACATCCCCCTCCCAGCAGTCCTGCAACATATATATTCATAATATTATTTACATTCATCGACCTTTTATACAAAGGTCTATCAAATCACACATTCACATCTTTGAGTTTGCCATAGTTTTTGGCCAGCATAGTTATTTTTACAGACTGGGAGAAACAGGGTGTTACAATTCCCTCCCTCTTAAAAAAACATCATCCTCGATGTTCTATTTACCAATATGACATGTATGTATAGAGGTAAACAAAATCGGATATGCATGTTTCATGGCATCCTCCATTTTCCATGTAGCCTCATCTGGGCCAAAATGTTTCCATTGCACCTTGACCTGTACAATGGTTTGGTTCTGGAGTGGGGTTTCCTTTCTGTCCAGTATGCATTGAGTTTCTAGTAGGAATTCTCCCTCTGGTTCCACCTGGATCATAGACCAGTCAATTATATGATTAGCGTCATGTACATATTTCTTTAATAATGAAACATGGAAAACATTATGTTCTTTTATTGTGGGAGGAAGTGCTATCCTATAGGCTATAGGTCCCACTCTATCTAGAGCCTCAAAGGGTCCACAATACCAAGGTGCCAACTTGGCACAGGATCACATTTTCAGGGAACTCTTCCTGGGACTAACTCTGAGATATACATGGTCTCCCGTCTTGAACTCTCTTGGAGTTCTCTTTTGGTCTGCATAACTTTTCTGTCGGTTTTGAGCAACCTTCATGTTTTTTTTTATCTGAGTCACTTGTTGTTCCATTTATTTCAACATGTTGGTTCCAAAATAAATTATGTTTACGGGATTACTCCAACTGACTGGAGTGTTACATGGCCTACCATAGAGGAATTCGAAGGGACTCATCTTTAAGGATGATTGGTAGTCATTGTTGTAGGCGAATTCCACTAGTGGCAAGCAATCTTCCCACTTCTTGGGTTGATGCATTACATGCATCCTTAACATATCCTCTAATATTTGGTTTACTCTTTCCATCTGTCCATCAGTTTGAGGGTGATAGGTGGTGATAAACAACAACTTGGTCTCTAAACCATCCATTAGTGATTTCCAAAAGTTGGAGGTAAATTCTGTGTCTCTGTCAAACACGATCTCTTTCGGCATACCATGCAGTCTGAATATCTCCTTCATGAATAGCTGGGCGATGTCTATTTCCTTGCAAGTCGACTTGACGGGGATGAAATGAGAATACTTGCTCAATTTATCCACCACTACCATAATGGCATCATTCTG
Source organism: Picea glauca (assembly GCA_000966675.3). Lineage (NCBI taxonomy): Eukaryota > Viridiplantae > Streptophyta > Pinopsida > Pinales > Pinaceae > Picea > Picea glauca. The sequence goes on along the minus strand of JZKD02S1188868.1, from coordinate 128,247 downwards.
TTTGGTCAAGGTTGGTAACCCAGTGATGAAATCCATGGAGATGGTTTCCCATTTCCATTCTGGGATTGGTAAAGGTTGCAATAACCCTGCTGGGTGTCGGTGTTTTTCTTTAACCTATTGGCACTCTATGCATTTGGCTAAGTACTCAACTATGTCTTTCTTCAACCCAGGCCAGTAGATTTTTTTTCTGGTGGTCGTGATCATCTTCTGGTATCCTGGATGACCAGTATAGGGTCTTTTATGTAGTTCATACAGTATGAACCTATTCAAGTCGTCGCAATCTGGAATGTACAATTTGTTTCGGTAAGTGAGAAGACCTCCTTTGGTCATCTAGTAGCCTTCATATTTTATTCCTTTGGTCTCTTTCTGTAGGTATGAGGTCATAGTCTGGACGAAGGAATCTATTTCTTGTGCATTTATGATTCTTTCCTTGACATCCGTCTTACAGGTGCTCACCGCTGCTAGGTGAATCATTTTCATACTTTGACTAAGGGCATCGACCACCCTATTTTCGTTTCCTTTAATGTGTTTGATTTCGAAATCAAACTCGCTAAGGAGGACCATCCACCTAGCTTGTCTGGCATTGAGCTTCGTTTGGTCAAACAAATATCGAAATCCACAGTGGTCTGTCATAAGTACAAATTTCCTCCCCAGGAGGTAATGTCTCCACAATTTTAAGGCGTGTACTATGGCGGCCAGCTCTAGATCATGAGTCACATATTTGACTTCATGTTCATTCAATTGTTGGGATTCATATCAGACCACATTTCCTCCTTGCATAAGGACTCCTATGAGCCCTTCCTTACAGGCATCTATGCACACGAGGAAATCAACTTCGGGATCAACGATCTTCAGCACGGGTGCGTGGGTCAGTAGATGTCTCAGGGTTTGAAATATTTCTTTACATTTCTGTGTCCACATGAATTTTGTCCCCTTTTTCTGGAGGGCAGTGATTGGACAACCAATCTTGGAGAATCATTTTATAAATCTCCTATAGTATCCTGCTAATCCCATAAAGGATCTGATATCCGAAACATCCTTTGGGGTAGACCATTCCATGATAGACCTGATCTTGTTAGCGTCTACTGCTACTCCTTCCGATAAAACATGACCCAAGTAATGTATTTTCTTCTGGAAGAAGTCACACTTGCTGAATTTGGCATAGAGCTGATGCTCTCTTAGCACTTGCAACACCATCCTAAGATGCTCTTCATGCTCTCCTCTATTCTTGGAATAAATTAATATATCGTCAATAAAAACCAACACAAATTTGTCTAGGAATTTGCTGAGTACATTGTTTATCAAGCACATGAAAGTGGCAGGGGCATTGGTTAACCCAAGTGGCACTACCACAAACTCATAGTGAACATACCTCTTCCGGAAGGCAGTTTTATGGATGTCTTCACCCTTGATTCGGACTTGATGGTATCCCGACCTCAAGTCAATTTTTGAGAAAATAGACGCACCTCCCAATTGATTGAACAAGTCATTGATCCTGGGCAAGGGGTACTTGTTCTTTATGGTTACCTTATTGAGTAGTCTATAGTCTACACACAGTCTAAGGGTACCGTCCTTCTTTTTCACAAATAGGACCAGTGCTCCCCATGGAGACACACTGGTCCGGATATATCCCTTATCCATCATTTCTCTTAATTTCAATCTGAGTTCAACTAACTTAGGTGTGCTCATCCTGTAGGGTTTCCTAGACACCGACACCGCTCCTGGTGCAGGTTCTATTAAGAAGTCAATCTCCCTTCTCAGAGGTAGACACGGTACCTCTTCTAGAAACGCATCTCTGTATTCTCTCAGGATAGGGTGGTCTTTGAGGCTTGGTTTGTCACCTTCAATTGTTTTCAACACCTGTATTGCATATAGGGGACATCCTTTTCGACAATACTTTCTCATTTGCAGAGCTGATATTTGTCTCACCGAGATAGGTTTTCGGATCCCTTGAAGGGTTATTGTTGTAGGAAAATCTCCCTACAGACAGGTAGATCGCCTCTGAGAGCTTGACCTTAACCCTAGACAGAAAAATGATTAACGTGGACACTGACTTCCTTTCAAATCTATCTAAACTAATACATGAGAAGGAAGGATAATAGAAGTACCTCTTTATCAACGTTTGTCCCTGCACGCTCTGAGTTGCATTCCAATCCTTTTCTCCTCGCTGATTTCTGCAGACAAACAAGATACGACTACTTCCTACTCTATTGATATTAGCTTGAAAATAGATCTATCAGTTAATGATAAGTTCATGTAACATCAGACACAAACTAGAAAGAAACAGGCCAAGTGTGTCATATTAATGAGAATAACGACAGCAGTACTTACAATCGTAGATGCGAATGCGACAGCTTCGTCAAGTCCTCTTTGTCTAACCCTTGCTCGATAGACCCACAACCTGGCTAACAACAACTTCACTGATCACTTCTCCTTTGGCTGACTGTGTGTTTCCTATGAGATCATAGGTTTCATGCTAGCAATTCTTCCCCGACCACTTATGAGATCATAAATTTGGTGTGATTCTTCTTCTTCCTTCCCCCTTTCACCATTAGAAATCTTTCTTATATAGCCTTGGAGAGGCTTCAACCACTTGAGATATCCTTAGGGAAGTTGAGGATTTGCCTCCTTCAGTTGAGGATCTGCCCTAAGATCATGGCTAGACTAGGGATTCAAATCCAACTTCCTTCCAAGAATGAAAAGATGCTTCCCCCATTCATCTCAACAATTTAACAACTGCCCAGAATAGGTAGCGCTCCCTCAAAAGGGCCATCAGATCATTGTAGCGCTCTCTGGCAAGCTTTAGGGGGGCGCCAACGCTCTCAAAATCTATAACGCTCCCTCAAAAGGGCCAGGGGAGCATTATAACGCTCCCTAACAGTGTAAGGGGGAGCGTCGACTCTCCAAGATAGTGTAAGGGGGAGCGCTCCTCTCCAAAAACTCAATTTTTGAGGTGCTTTCAGATGGCAAAAGGTTTGCAAGCCTGTTGACTCATTTCTCCTCTTCCAAATCAAATGTTTGAGGTGTTTCAAGTGTCCTTCTCATGTCATTATGGGTACAACATAGGCATCATGGTAGCATGACACTTGTGACACTTGTGAGAAACATGCGACACTTGCGACCCTGTGAGAAAAATGCAACACTTGCAACCTTTGTAATGACGACACTTGCGACACTATCAAAGTGAGTAATTTTGATGTGTAACAGTTATCCTTTTTCCTTCTTTACTTACACATTCTAAGGTTTTATGGTAACAATCCAATTGAGATTTATGGGCGGCTAGCAAGTCCATACCAATCAACAGATCATATGATCCCAGGGGTAATATGTTCAGGGTTGCTTGGGTGGGGAATTCACCCAACATTAATTGGCAAGCTGGTATGACCTCTTCTACCCTTCTTTTGGTGACAGTGGATAACTGTACCAACCATGGCTTGGTATGCTTATGTGGCTATAGTTTACACTTATCAACAGTATCAGGGGCTATATAACTCAAATTTGAACCAGGGTCAATCAGAATAGACACTAGTTGGTTGGAAATCATACCTTCTATTTCCACCATTGAAGCTTGGTGGTCGTCTTGGTTATTATCCAAGACTGCATAAATTTGTGGCACACTCCTAGCCACATCATTAACGGTGGTAGATTCCTGGATTTTGTAAATTCTATGACTATTCTATTGTCGGTGTGGACAGTCTCTTAGTAAATGTTATTCTCCACAACCCCAACATTTCAAAGGTTTTCTCTTTGGGTTATTAGTCTTCACTGGTACGGATCCAGACGTTTTGTTTCCGCCCAAGGAGGGAAAGTTATGCTGGTGTACACTCTGGGTTGGGAAGCTCTTCCTTGGGTTCTTCTTATAGTTCTTAAATCCTGGGGATTTAATCCCCTTTTTTTGGAATCCCAAACTATTCTTCTGTTTCCATCCTTCACGAGGTTCTGTCCGATGTCCAAATTGTTCATGACAATATGTTTCCTTTCAGATAGTGCCTTCTAGGGTCTTTGGCTCATCAAATTCAATTATGTTCCGGTATTCTTTAGGTAGTCCGTTGATGAAGCATTGCACCATTTCCTTTTCTGCTTTTATATAAGGTACATACCTCAACAAATTGAGGAATTTGTTGACATATTCCTCTATAGTGAGTTGCCCCAGTTTGAGTTCACAAAATTATTTAGTCTTCTCGTCGAAATATTTTTCCGACAGATACTTATTTCAGAAGTATTTCTCAAACCATTCCCAAGACAGGTCCTCTTCACAAACCCCTTTCACATTCTTAAGGTCTTCCCACCAAATGGAAGCCTTTTCTTTCAAGTTGAAGTTGTCCACTCGGGCCTTCAAATTTTCTGAAAATTCATGGACTCTAAAATACTTCTTTAGTCCAATAAGCCAAGCCTATACTTCCTCTCCCTTCTTTATTTATCTGTTGAAGGAGGGTGGTTTGGATTTTCTGAATTCTTCGAATTTATGACCCTTGGAAAGCTTTCGCTTCTTCTATTTTCTTCTGGAATAGGAACTAGTTCTGCTACTAGAAGAGAACTCTGAATCGCCAGCTTCCTTCTCAGAGGAATCGTCCAATGCTTGTCCTTTACCTCTGGGGTGGACCTTTCTTGAGGTTCTCCTCTTAGTGTGGCCACTGATATGGCCATGTTTCTGTATCTCAGGTTCATGCTGCATTTGTCTTTGTAGGTCGGATAATCTCTGTAGTAAAAATGCATTAATTTTTGTTTGCTTCTCTGGTTCTTTCATCATCCTCTCATTGTCAGCCTTGCGTCTTTGTAATTCGACCATGAGGCTCCTCACAGTCTTAGCTAGATCTGGATGGGTCTCTACTGCCCTTCTTTCACCAGACTCTGCGTCTCTATTATGGGAGCCTTCCCACACCTCTTGGTGAGTCACCATTCTATGCGTCTGTAATTTCCTGCGGTTGATCGTCCGCTTGGGTGAAAAAGACAAGTGTTGGTTGTTAGTCAATATTTATATACATGTATAACCCGCGCATAATTCATATTTCTTTCACATGCATACACACAATCAAGGTTTTCATTTTTAACTTTGACCTTGGATTAAGAGAGTTAAGATAGAGGGTTACTCCGTTTAGGAGTGATTCGAACGCAGTCTCTGTGCAACTCGTTCATGAGCCCAAGCAGGCCAAGTGCTGTAACCATGCTCTGATACCAATTTGTAACACACCCACTACGGGGGCTAGAAATTTTGGGCTTTCCTTCCTTTTTAACGTCCCTCATAGAACTGTGGTTATGCCCACAGTCCTTACAGAGGAGGCACTTCCACTATCGTGATCCGGGGAGTCGTGATACAAGCATTCCCCGTGCTCTCTTGTCTTTCAAAAGATCGAAAACCGAAACAGGTCTAGCCGCTTATCGATATTAACAGCAACCCGGAACAAGTTCTGGTACTCCACCCATCAAGATTTTGCATATCGAGATTTCAGGATGTGCAACAACAGGAGGTCTCACACCTGGGTCTCCCAGGAGCTGGAACTCTGAAACCTGTATATATATATATATATATATATATATATATATATATATCTCTTACTTAGCCTATTTTGAGATTTCGCCATTCGGGTTTTCGCAAAATGAGACGTCAAGGGGCTCATGCCCTTCAGTACCCCAGGAGACGAAACTCTGAAGCATCAAGATTTCACGCATTACGCCACACCAGTACTTTCTTCATCAGGATTTCGCATCTAGTGGATACAAGGAATGAAAATTGTCCTTTGGGGATCTCGAGTACCGAAACACAAAAACACTAAAGTCTATAAGTACCAAGCCATTTTGGCATCTCACCTATCAGGATTTTGCATTATACGAGAACAAGGAGTCTCGCTCCTAAGTTTCCCAGAATCCAAAAATCCAGGTCATCAAAATTCATCCACGCTAGTCTGAGTTGGGGTTTCACAAATCGAGATTTCGGGACTGACGCGTACAAGGGAAACTTACCCTTGGGTCTTCTGGGTGCCGAAACGCCGAAACGTTGACCCAAGTCACACTATGACATATCGATATTTTGCAAGTCGGGATTCCGCGATAAGAGAAGACAAGGAAACAGATCCTTGGGATTTTCGGGTGCCGAAACTCCAAAAATCAAGACTTGTCCATACTTTGGCCAAATCAAGTTTCACAGTTCAGGATTTCGCAACTGGCGGTTACAAGGGAGCTTACCTTTGGGTATCTCGGTTCCTGAAATACCAAACACCAAATACTTATCCCCGTTGGTCAAATTCGGGGTTTCACGAATCGGGGTTTCGCGAGTCGTGAGGACAAGGGTTCTTACCGTTTGGTCTCCCGGGTGCCGAAACATCGAAACGCTCACTGATAGCCACATGTACTCTATAGTTGGATGGTCCAAGAACTCCCATGGCTCTTGGGATTGATGGTCTCAATTTCTTCGTTACTTGCGAAGGTTAAAAAGGGGTCAAGGCATTAATGTCTGCGTTCCTTCATCTAATTTAACGGTTGTGACAGACCTTAGATCCTCCAAATGGATCTCATTTGTGCATTTAGCAAAAGGAAGGGTATTCTAGGTACTGAACGAACGAAATGTCCTAATTCATCCACACACTGTCATTTCAGGGTTTCACAAGTTAGGATTTCAAGACTTGCGAGTACAAGGGTACTCGCACTTAGGTACCCCGGGTGCCGAAACATCGAAATGTTATAACCCATCCACACGCTTTCATTTCAGGATTTCGCGAGTCGGGGTTTCAGGACTTGTGAGTACAAGGGAACTTGCACTTAGGTACCCCGGGTGCCGAAACCCTAAAATGTTGAGGTCTAAGAGGACCATTCTCTCTCGTGCAGGGTTTTAAGACATACACCATAAAATCCTCCAACAAATTCTTGGGTAAACTTTCAAAAAGGGTGTCTCTGTGGGGAGATCTATCCAGGGCATTACTTGAGACAAATAAAGGAAATAATTTCCCGAGATTAGACTTGAAAACTAAATCCATTCAATATATATATATATATATATATATATATATGTAAGCCATATGTGGTCTTTCCAATATAAGCATGCAACCTCCATTTTTGATCAAAACACCATACAGACAGTCTTATACTGAAACCATTCATAATTGCACAATTCATGAGCATACATGTCATAATATTTAATTCAAGATACAAGATATAACACTTATCAGAAAAACATCAGGTTTGATGCAACTGCTAAGAGGGGTGCTCGTTTTCCACCCAACCGTAGGCTCAACGATTCTGAATGGATTTACAAATAGCCACCCCCGATCTTAGACCACGATTCTATGAGACTAAGTCTCTATTCGTTAGAAGTCGAGAATGAAGGTTACTCTCCTTCTTCTCTACTCATCAGTCACTCTCTGTAATTTTTACAAAGTTCTTCTGATTTTTCCCTCTTACGATCTCTGTCACGTTTGCCCCCCTTTCCACACCTCTTTCCTTACATTTTTTCCTTGTGAGATTGCATGTCGCACAATATTCCTCACGGTGGTCAGGCCCGAGGCTTCTATGGATGGGTAGTTCACCCCCCCCCATCCCTCATTAACTCATGAGGATCCCCTACCTACCAACCTGGCGAGTCATTTAATTCGGGGCCAGCGAGCCGCTCTTGGTTCTTCGGGCCAGTGAAGACCAAATACGGTGTTGGTTCGGTGGAAGTTAAGGCCACCATTCTAGGTGCCTTCCACCACCTTTCTTCAGCCATCGTGGTCTCGTTTTCAGCACATCCCCCTCCCAGCAGTCCTGCAACATATATATTCATAATATTATTTACATTCGTCGACCTTTTATACAAAGGTCTATCAAATCACACATTCACATCTTTGAGTTTGCCATAGTCCTTGGTCAGTATAGTCATTTTTACATACTGGGAGAAAAAAGGTGTTACATGTAGTTCCAACTATTTTTCCACCTAAAAAGTGTCGAATGATAGTATCTCATACTGCAAAATTCAGCTTCTTCACAATCTGTTCAAAAGGGGAACAGACGGACACTGCAACCACTACAGCCTTGCCCCCTGCACCTTCTATCCAACAGAAGCAGGTCGACAAGGTTTCAACAAAGAAAAAATATTTTTTCTACACACTGTCCTATCATGTAGCTCGACTTTTTGAACAACCTCAACTTCAACAATTTCATGACAGACTTCCACAAACTAAGCAGCACGACTTCTCCAACAATACAAGCAGCTCACCAAGATGCAGATTCAGCAAACGCTTTTCCCTCTCCCCCGGGAAATCAACACAATGGAAACCATTTCTTCCTAAGGAGAGAGTATTGATCCAACTAGATATAGGTGTCCACCCACCTTTTCTGACTGGCTCAAAACAGTTTTCTGGCAATTTTGGCAATTTAATATTTTTAGCAGTTTTTAACTTTCGGGGCCATTTTGAGGGCCTAAATGAAGGTTTTTTGAGATATAGGTTTTAAATTATATATGAAGACATAATTTATCCCCCAATATGAATCTCCTCAATGATACCTTTCCAACGAGCTATCATATGCCTAAAACGAAGATCGTATGCAAAAATTATGACCCTGGGAAGTTGATATACTAACTTATCCAAACGGGGCCCACATGACTTTTGGCGCTTCATCACCTAGGGTTAGGTTTTTGGATGTATAGGGTTTTTGGAATTTCTTTTTATTGTAAAAAATGCCTTCAGAGCCTCATTGTAATCATCTTCTTGCGAATGCAAGTAACCGTCAGATCTCTTCTCAGAGATAAGCTTCCACCATTCTAGTGACTCTTTCACTCTGTATTTTTACAGTCTCTGTACATTTTTTTCTTGAATAGAAATCATGTATTATTGTATATATATGTTTATGGTTGAATATATGATACATTTCAGTTATATTATTGAATATCTTTGATATCTTTGTGCATTTCTTTATTATATCTCCGCTCTCATTTCGTGCTGAAAATCATCTGGATAACTCATTGATGGTACAGGTTGGTGCATGGTTTATGCACTTGTTTATGGTACATGATGATTACAAGTTGAGGTACAGGTTGGTGCATGGTTGATTCACTTGTTTATGGTACAAGATGATTACAGGTTGTTTGGTACAGGTAGGTCCATGGTTGATTCACTTGTTTATGGTACAGATTGATTACAAGTTGATTGGTACAAATTTACAACAGTATATATCATAGTGATAGCGTGACAATGGTTCAATCATTCTACTTATATTTTAGGTCGATTGTATGTGGCAAGGACATTTGTTTGTAGCCACCTTCTAGTTGTATCCAGAGAACATAGGGGGTTGTAGCCACCTTCTAGTTGTATCCAGAGAACATAGGGGGTTGTACCCTCCTTCTGGTTGTAGCCAAAGAATTGGGGAGCTGGAGCTTCCCTCATGTTGTAGCTTGAGAAACTAGGGGGTTGGAGCCTCCTTCCACTTGCAGCTAGAAAACAAAGGAATTTGGTGCTTCCAATGAATGTAATTCTTAAAGACATATAAGAAAAAACATTTTGTAGTTTTCTCCCACTTTGGGTTTCCACGTAAAACACTGTTGTACTATGTATGGGTATGACTGTTCATTTGTTCATTTTTTATTTACTCTACAACTATTGGATGATAATTATACATTGATATAAAACTTACATTTGATAGTGAAAAAGGATTAAATTGCTCTATTACTGATTTACCCCCCCTCTCAGTAATTCAACAATTGGTATCAGAGTGAGGTTCCTTCAGGAAACAATTTAACCATTGGAAGGAGATCATGGATTATTTTGAGAATGGACTACCAATGTTTAATAGTCAAAATGGTTTAATGTATGAGATGTGGAGCAGAAGGATGAAAGTAGTTTTACAAGCACATGGGCATTATATTTGGCTATCAATTGTTACATGATATGATAGTTCGAAAAAGGAAAAAGACCGCAGCCAAGAAGGAATTGAAGAATAATAACAAATAGCAATGGATTTCATCTAGGAAGGATCACCTAATCCGGTAAGAAAAAATTTTGGTAAATTTTCATCAGCCAAAAAACTTTGGGATAAGTTACATGACATATATTATTCACCCATCACAAATTCAGAAAATGCCAAAGAAGATGCAAATAAAGATCAAGAAGAATTATGTTCACCATGTCAAACAAATTCAAAAGATGAAAAGTACATAATCGCCAGAGGTATGTTTCTTTTCTTTAATTGTGAAAAACGTGGACATCTTGAAATAGAATGCCATGAAGGAAATGAGATAGAAAAACTAATTGAAAATGAAGACAATTATGAAGCAGAATTGACTAGTTCTTTAGATGAACTAAGAGAAGAAAATAAGTCACTCAAGAAAGAACTGATGAAACAAAAGGAAAGTGTTTACATTTTTGAAGAATCCCAACAGGTCATCGAGAACTTAATAACTCATCTAGAAGAAGCCAGAAAGATCGAAGAAAATTTTGAATATCAAAAGAAGTATTTGGAATCCAACATAGCAACACAAAAGGAAGAAGTGGAAATGAGAGAGAAGATATTGGCAGATCATCTTAAGGAAAGAACTAATGATCTAAGCCAACTTGAGGCAAAGTTTGGTCAAGAAGAGAAAGGACTTGAAGAAAAAATAATCACATTAAAAAATTATCTTGGAGAAGCGAAAATAACAGAAGAAGTCACGAAGTCTCAGATAATGAAGAAATAGGAAGAGGTTGGGAAGCTTGAAGAATAAGTTGTCACATTGAGAAGTAAAATCGCTAATCTCAACAAGAATGTTGAAGAGACAAAAACATCCACATCGGTTATAAATAATGAAGAGAAGCACTCTAGGTTGCTGCAAAAGAAGAATGAAGAAAATAGAAAGAGTTATGTAAAAATACTCAAATGAAAGAATCATGGTCAACCAGAATCTAAGAAAACTATTGAAGATACATATTCAAGAAGACCATCCATGTTCAAGCCACAAAGAAATTTTAATCATGATCATGATCAATCCAGGTATAAATTTAGAAGGACTACACCACAAAGATTATCATTCACTCCCAGGTATGAAAATTTCTTTTATGGTCATTGTTTTTATTGTACTAATTTTGGATAGAAGGTTGCAGATTGCAGGGATTATAAAAGAAATGTTCAATCAAGAAGTGCCTATGTGGCCCCATGTAACATTGAATGTTACAAATTGCATAACTATGGACACATAGCTAGTGATTGTAGAAGCATGAGAGATACTTCCATGAAAGAGAACATTGATATCAGATATAAGAAAGTATGGATAAGAAAACAAAAATAACAGATGAACAAAGACCAGGTACCAAACATCGCAAGATTGGAAATAAAACAAGATGAAGAAAATTGTACAGAGAAAAAGAAAGATGTCAGATACAGAAAGGTTTGGAAAATAACTAATAGAAAATAAGGAAATGTAAATAAGGAACAGGTTCAAGAGATTGTACTTTCAGGAATTGTAGTGAAAGATGAATCCACAAACAGAAAGAAAGAAGTCAAGGCTCAGAGAGATGATGAATATACCAATGAATATGATGATGAATCTACCAATTAAGAGGGTGATGAATACACATCAGAGCAAGAATTGTTCTGAGCCATCCAACTTAGAGACTCCTAACTAATATGAATATTAGACAGGGGGAGTCTATGCGATAGATGTGAAAGACCAAAGAACCATCCTTCGAGAATCTTGTATAGTTTGAGAACAAATATCCAGAGCAGTCAGTTAGCAAAAGTACAGTTTGATAGATTAATCAAAACTTCATGATATTATAGTGATAAATGGGTCAACATTATGGACAGTTACGCAAGTAGAGTCTTGGAAAGTATGGAAATAGATGGATTCATAAGAACAGTTAGCAGGTTTGGAAAAATATACGATAGTGGACAAGAGCATGGATTCGTAGATTGGTTCACAGAGAGGTTTAGAGACAAAGGAACATTATCATAATGGATGATCATTACACAAGAAATGGATCGAAAAATGCTAATGGATTCCAAATTGACATATATTTTTTGGATGCATGCAATGCATACTACAGTTCACATTCAACACAGAGTAATGCTAAGAAACAACAATGACAAAACTCCCTACGAACTATGGAAAGGAAATGCAGACAACAACCTCTACATCAAGGTAACTCAAGGTAGTATTTTATTAATTTAAATTTATGTTGATGGTATTGTTTTTGGAAGTACTAATGACAGGTTAAGCCAAAAAATTTCAAAGAATATGCATAATGAATTTGAAATTTCATTACTTGGAGAACTATCCTTCTTTCTGGGTCTTCAAATATGTCAAAGAAACCAAGGAATTTTTATTTCTCAAACTAAGTATATCAGAGAAATGCTAAGGAGGTTTGGAATGGAATATTGAAAAATAGTTACCACTCCTATGAAAACCAGTTTCAAGTTGAGAAAATATGATGATTCAAATTCTACAGACCAGAGGAAATATAGGTCAATGATTGGTAGCTTACTATATGTGACAATATCTAGACTAGATGTAATGTAGGCAGTTGGACAGGTGGCATGATTTCAAGAAGGACCAAAGGAATCACATGTATTAGCAGTGAAGAGGATTTTCAGATATCTCAAAGGAACAAAAGATTTTGGATTATGGTATCCAAAAGGAAAGGATCTATCACTTATTACCTACATAGATGCATATTGGGCATGTTTCATTGATGACCAACGAAGCATCAGTGCAACAACTTTCTACTTGGGTGAGTGTTTAGTATCATGGATAAGCAAGAAACAATCATCAGTATCCTTATCTACAGCTAAGGCAGAGTATATTGCAGTAGTAGGATGTTATACAAAGGTTCTATGGATGAAACAAACTCTAACAGATATACAATTTGAGTATGATGATCCCATTCCAATATATTGTGATAATACAAGTTCCATCAGTATTTCAAAGAACCCGATGATGCACTACAAGACGAAGCACATTCCATTAAAGTATCACTTTCTGAAAGAACAAGTTACAGAGAAGAACATCAGAGTTGAATATGTTGGAACAATAGAACAAGTGGAAGACATCTTTACAAAATCGCTTCCATGAGAAGCCTTTGAGTATCTATGCCAGAGACTCAGAGTAATTTCTACTCCAAAATGAATGCTTTTGAATGCTTATCTTATATGTCTTAGATTTACATGAGGAATCACCATAAATATGACAGTTCAGATTGGAAGATCAGTTTTAGGAAGAGTTCAGTCAGGGGGAGTATCCCTAAGGACATTTCAGTTAGGGGGAGCATCCCTGGATGGAAAGATACCTTTGTCATTGATGACAAAGGGTGAGAGATTTATCAGATGAAAAGGTAAATGAAAAGGTAAAGGTAAAGGGGGAGAATGAGTAATATGACTTCAGTATTGCATCAGAGTGTTGCCATCAATGCCAAAGGGGGATATTGTTGAGTATTTGGGTTGGCTGTCATTGATGTCAACTCTTGAAGAAAGTCCGGTAGAAAATTCTGGTATCACAAAGGTTTGGGTAATGGATCCAAGTTTGTTTGATGGATAATGGTATGTGTTTTGATATATTTTAAGGTAATAATATTCCATATGGATATTACATGTCATGCCATTTTCGGTGGTATGTGGAACGCCACATAACTCCTCACAATTAGAGAGTTATGGCCATGTGAAGTTGGAGAAATGTTTGGGTAATGGACCCAAGTTTTTTTGATGGATAATGGTATGAGTTTTGATATATATTTTAGGTAAGAATATTCTAGATGGATAGTACATGTCATTCCCTTTCCGTAGGTATGTGGAACTCCACATAACTCCTCACAGTTAGAGAGTTATGGCCATGTGAAGTTGGAGAACCCTCATGAGTAATCTAGAAGCCCCAAAAGGTCAAAGTAGTCAAAGTGGTTTAAGAGATTTTAGAAGGTAAATAATAAAGTGAAGTGATGAGTGTACTATAATTCAAAGTGAATAAAAAACAAATAATTTAAATAATAAAGTTAATGGAGAAATTACTAAGTGGACAAGTGGTTAGAAGTGAGTTAGCCCTAAAATAAGGAAAGTGGTTTAAGATGGTTAGAAGGTAACCCCTTGAGATAAAATGAAGTGATGAGTGTACTATAAGTCAAAGTGGATAATTTTTTATTTATTTAAATAATAAAGTTAATGGAGAAATTACTAAGTGGACAAATGGAGCCATGGTATCAATCCTTTGAACTCTGTTATCTTCCACAGGAAAGGCATAAAAATACTTCAGCTGAAAAAACTTACGGCTCAGTAAAAATCATAATGAAATTCAAATTCACATTCCTTTTCCTTTAATCGCATCGATCAACCAATACCTTCGCTGACAGAGTATTTACTTTCTTTAATGAATGATATTTAATTGCTGGCTTAAAATCTTATTTGGAATGATTGTCGTAAAGGTATTATTAATGGAATTTATTTTTGGTGGTTCATTCTCAGGAAAAACACATATGAAATTTGAATCTATCTGAGTCATCATTAAGTGATGTATTAATTAAGAGATAATATTTGTTTAAACATCGGTTAATCATAGTTTTCATTAAGTAAATTTCAACCTTTTTTCTCTCCGGAGATATTATAACAGCCTGAGCTATAACTTATGAAATGTGAAATCGTGATGTGATTAATTAAGTTTAATTTCATTTAACCCTTTTAATTAATCATGATTAACCTCAAATATTTTGGGGTTTTGGGTCTCGAGATATTCTATACTATTTCGAGATATGTTCTCTGAATCACGAAATCATGATTGATTAATTAATATTAATCACTTTTGAACTTTTAAATAATCAAGATTAACTTCAAGAGTTTCACGATTTCGGGTATCGGGACTTTGGTTGTCGTTCGAGGTAGGATTCCCGAAACAAAAAATTGCAATAAGGTTTAAATATCCTTAATCATTTTTAAATCGTTTAATTAACCTGGTTTAACTTAAGATAGTTTCGCGACTTCGTATATCGTGACATTGGAGTTCTTACATGTTGGACGGTTAGTATCGCGAAACCCCGAAACCTGACATTTTAAAGGTAGACGTTGGTGATTTGACCTTTTAATGAGTGGGCGGCTACATAACTTTTAAGGATTTAAGATCATTGGATTCAATGGAAGGTTTCATCAATGGTTATATTCAAGTGCGCATTTTTCCTTATTTAAACAAAAATGAAACTTATCTAAGTCTAATGTTTAGAAAATATATATATGTTTCAACATAGGCTCCATCTAGGGATCACATCTCCCTGCGAGTCGTGAAGAACAACAGACCAAGTGCCTTTATTGGGTAAATGGAGTCATTATTGCATTTTGTGGAACTTTTTCAGAAAAGTATCACACTGAGAAAATGGTTTTACCGGTAACTTAGAAAACCTTCAAAACAAATCAAATCATAACTTTTGGTTAGGCCATTTGAAATTTCTCTTCCCTGAAACTGTATTCATATTTTTTCAAGATAATCAAAACAACCTTAACCTATCTATCAAACGCTCTTTGATCTTATTAGTGTCAAGGAAAAGTGATTTTAATGATTTAATGTGGGATTCTTTATTTGTCTTAGGATGTAAATCTTGTCGAGAGGAAGACTAACTACCATAGTACATTATAATACATGTATAACAACCTTGAAAGTATCGTAGACATTGCTTCACTGCCAGCGAGCCTATTCAGTACCCCGATGAAGTTATCTAATTCCCAAATTGAATTTCCTTTCACCACTTCATTTTGTAATCTTGCATTTAAATGCTCGAGATGAGGGAAATCATTTAATTAATTTATTGTCATCATCTCTTTTTGGAACTAGATGGGGGAAATCATTTAGATGAATTTCCTTTCACCATCTGTCTGATATATATATTTTTAAGCATGAAGTGGGGGCAATAAATGTGTATGTTACATACCAGGGATGATGTCTGCTTATAAATTAGAAACAAAGGTTTCTTAACTCACTTTGATTACTCTAGGTTAATTTCCTTCCGACCTTCAAGACACCTTTGGCTACAAGGAATTTTTTCATGGGGGATTTTTACTTTTCATGGGATTTCCTTGAGTGAAATCAATGAGTTTTAATATTTTAGAGAGGCTAAAGTAGTCAAGATTAACCTAGACATACTTTATTCCAGTTAAATTAAAAGGTTCATTGTTTTCCCTTGACCAAGTTTTGGGAACACTTGGTCATATTTGACCGTTTTTGGGACTTTGACAGCCTATCGAAGATGGAGCACCAGACGAAGTAGAGAATGTAGAATCTTGGCCCACTTTTGAGTCTCCTTTTGGGTTTTGGGAATATTTAATGGGAAAGGGATGCTGACCCATGGGTTCACCCATGCTTAGGCCCATTTTGTATGTATAAATAAAAGGATAGGAAACATAAGAAAAGATTCGAATGGTATTGTATCTATGTGATATAGGCGAAGTGCCAAGAAGGGATCTATGTGATCGAGAGTTTGTGCATTATGTATAGACTTACAGAGCTTAGTGCAAGTCACTCTGTGAATATACCAAAGGATTTTTGCTAAAAGGAAAGGAAGAAGGATCTAGCGAGCTGCACATATCGTCTGTCCTGTGCGCAATAGGGTTTGGTGGCTCTGTGCTTGTAACCGCTTGGGCGATGATAATAAATAATAATATTTGTTGGATGTAGCCCCGGGGTGGGGGTGAACCACGTAAATCATTTTTTTTATTCTTTGTGCTTTGACTCAGTGTGCTTATCTCTACTTTTGCTAAGTGCTTTGATGTATTTTGATGGATATATTGATGCTTTGTGCTCCATTAGATATGTATGAATAGTAGATCTGATATGTATGAATATGCTTAGTTTTGATCTACTGGATATGACCTACTCTACTATTGCTAAGTATTAAGATACCTTATATCTAAGTGAATTGTGTGATTCTTTATGTTATTTGTAAAGTATAATAAGGGTTGAATATCAATGAATGATCAATGTTAAGTTATCTATAAGCTATATAATCATAGATCCGTGTCCCAACTAAGGTTGCAGACACTTGAGTCCTACAACCACCCCTGCCTCTACCTCGGGTGAGACTTCATCTGCTTCATAGGTGTTGCCGAAAGGGCCAACCGTTAGGGTTTTGTTGGTGCTCTATTGTAGCATTGAACCCCGGGTCTACCCCTATGCCAACATGCATATAAATATTCACCTAACATTGTTTTGAGACATGTTTCTGAGTTTTTAGAGTTGGGCAAAATTTTCTCTATGGAGACCAAGGGAGGAGATGAGAACCAAATGGAAAAGAATCTTTAAGATGGACATATTGGAAAATTAAGAGTTTAATAGCTCTGTTGCGAATAGGTTCAATATTGCATAAGATTTTTAGTGATTCTCATATTTATTTAAGATCTTTTATTTGTATTTCATTCTTATTTAATTCTTATTTAATTGAAATTTTTTTATTTTTTATTTTATTAAACATCAGAGGAAACCTTTAAGATTAGTCTATAATTCTCATATTCCTCTTATCGTTGGTTAGGTGACAATATTTATATGAATGAGACTTCTTTTAGATTTAGGTAAATCCCTTTGAAAACTTCAACTTGGTTCAGTAGGTTTTAGAAGCTCATACCTAAAAATTTCTTCGTATTTTCAACTAAGCCGATTGTTTATATATCACCTATTTTCGGAGAATATCACTATTCTGAAATGTTTTTCTGATATTTTGACTATCATCCAGTATCCTGTGATAAAAATAAACATGATAGATTTCAAATACTTCCCAAAAGAAATAGTAACTAATACCTATTTTTTTTTTTAATTTTTCTATTTTCCTTTCTAAAAAAACAAATGTGTCTATATTTACAGTGAAAGTAGCGACTTACCAAAGAAATGAAAAATCATGAATCAAAGTAAAGAAATCAAACCAGTATATACAATGAGAGTTTGGAAACTATTTATTGCATAAAATGCTTCAGGTAACGCCCGTTGATAGGGGCGTTAAGGATTTTCCCATCCAGGTTTTCCAACAAAAACAAATTCTTCCCTTTGGAAGCTTTTATCTTGAAGGGTCCACACTAGATATGGTCAAATTTTCCATGTTTTCCTTATTCTTCCTTCCTAGCATCCCATTTCAAAACTAGGTCATCGGGCAAGAATTCCCTATCTTTAGCTTTTTGGTGAAACAAGGATTTCATGTTATCTTGATATTTCTGGAGCTTCTCATCTACTTCAGCCCTATTTTGCTGGATTTCAATCAATTGATTTGTTCTCTTGGTGACGTGATTTGGCTCTTCCTTGGCATCTTTCTAGATTTTCATTACGCGTAGAGCAAGATTGATGGGGAAAACAACGTCAATATCGTATACCATTTGAAAAGGGGACATTTCGATTGATCTCTTAGTGCCTATCCGATTATCCCACAAATCATATTTCAATTGTACATGCCAGGATTTCTTATTTTCAGTCAACACTTTTTTAATTATGGTTATTAGACTCTTGTTCGATGATTCAGCTAACCCATTTCCCTGAGGATAATAGGTCATGGAATTCCCTAGTACAATATTGTACTTCTGACAGAAACTTACCAAAGCCATGGACTTGAAAGCTTGGGCATTATCATTAATTATCTTCCGAGAAAAATCAAACCACGATAAAATGTTTTCTTCCAAAAAACCGATCACCATTGTATTTTTTGCATTTCATGTAGGAATAACCTCTACCCATTTGGTGCAATAGTCAGTAGCAGTCAAAATCCACTTATGTTGTGCACTTGAATGGGGATGTATTTCACCGATGAAATCTAGACCCCATTGTTGAAACATAGCTTCTGTTTTAACTAGGACCAAAGGTAGTGTGGGAATCTTTTGCTTGCCTAAAAATAGTTAACAGGGGTTATAGTCTCTGACTTTAGCGTTCACATAAGTAAATAGTTTCAGCCAATAATATCCATCTCTCAGGATTTTATATGTCATTTCTCTCCATTCATGATGCCCTCCACACACTCCTTTGTGGAATTCCTTTATTACCCTCTCTATTTTGGATTCTACTAGACAACTTAGTAAGAAACCCAAAGGATCCTTCCAATATATTCGATTGTCCATGATACAATATTTTACTGCATACAACTTCAATGTTCTAGATTTGGAAGGAGTCATACCACTCAGGCACTGTAGAGTGAGAAGGTAGGAAACTATGTCTTTATACGAATCCGAAGAAGAGAATTTCTGCTGGATTTGATTCGTAGGTATATGGTCATCAAACCCTTCGATATCTAGAATCTCTTCATAGGATTGTAAATGATTTATCCCAAGTGCCCGGAAATTTGATTCGGCTAGTAACTTAGCCAAATCCTGAACTTTGACCAGTTTGGTTAGTTTTACTTCTAGGTCAAATTCTTGAATCTTGGCCAACCATCTGCCTCTTTTTCCGTCACTATCTGGCTAAACTAATATGTCCTTGACAACATTGGTTGGTACATAGGCAATTACCTTAGAATGGAGCACATAAGTTCTAAAATCCTTGAGAGCTTTCACCATTGCATATGCTTGATTTTCTAGTAAATCATATCTTAGTTCATCATCTCTGAGACTATTACTAAAGAATGTTATTGGCTGCTCAAAACATTCATCATTCTTTTGTACGAGCATGGTTGTGATAGTGTGTTCGGAGGAAAATGAGAATATCAAGAATTCCTTCGTATAATATGGGCTGGCCAACACTGGTTCTTCACCTATAAATTTCTTGATACTTTTGAATGACGCTTTGGATTCGGTTGTCCATTTAACTTCACTGTCCTTCTTTAGCATATCTGAATCAATTTTACAATTTCAACAAAGTTTGGGATAAATCTTCTTAAAAAATTAATTTTTCCTAAAAATGATTGAATCTCTTTTCTATTCCTAGGAATATTTATTGTGTCTATAGATTAAACTCTTTTTGGGTCAATTTTAATTCCATATATAGATAATATGTGGCCCAAGAGTTTACCTTCCTGCATAGAAAAATGAGATTTCTTGGGATTCAGAGACAAACCAAATTTTCGACATTTCTCAAATGTCTGTTTGAGGTGCACCAGGTGCTCTGCATCAGATTTAGAAAACACTGTTAGATAATCAAGATAGATTACTACAAACTTATCTCTTTTGCTGAGGAAGGTGATGTCCATAGCTCGTTGGAACATGGCTCCTACATTCATCAGTCCAAATGGCATTTTATCATACATGAAGGTACCCCATGGGGTGGTGAACACGATTTTTTCCTTATCATCCTCGTGGACTGTAATTTGATTATAGCCTGAGAAGCCGTCAATCATGGAAATTCTATTTTCTCCGATGACTTTTTCCAACACATGATCCATTTTAGGCAATGGATAATTATCTTTGAGGGATGATTTGTTTAAATTTCTAAAATCTACACAGAGATTGATTTCACTATTTTTCTTTCTTACCAGTACCAGATTGGCTACCCACTCAGAGTATCTAAGTGGAACAATGATTTTATCATCCAGGATCTTCTTTACCTCCTTTTATATCACAAGAAATAGTATGGGATTTATCTATCTGATCTTCTGCCTAAACGATTTAACAACTTGCTTTAGGGAAATTTTGTGTTTGATTATGGTGGGGTATCATAAGTTCTTAATTCGTCATAGGATGAGGATAAAACATCCATGTATTGCTTGATTAACTCAGCGTATTTTCTTTTTATTTCAGGGGAAGGTATTTAGATAATTTTACCATATTAGGAGTTTCCTTGGTGCCTATTTTACAATCTTCAACCTCTTCAAGCTGAGGCTGCAAAGTAGACTTCAAAGGAATATCATCATGATCAAATAATATCTCCAAAAGAATTAGACCTTTAGGGATATGATTATTTTTCAGTATCAGCATGCAATGATTAATGATCTTATCTCAGAACTCCTGAGGATCCTCACCTTCCTGCATTATCCAAGAAGGGTCATTTTGATTTTCCTGATCAATATGCATTTCGAAAAATGCATCCACCATTTCTAGGAATTGTTTGGTTTTCTCATCATATTCAAACCAGTGTTGTATATTGTTTGGTATTGAGGGTCTGTGCCTCATTTCTATGTGATACTTCAGTTTGAGAACAATGGGAAGTACAAACATTGCGGCTGATTTGGCCAATGAATATGCCTGATTATTTTTTGTTTTGGGGATGTGATAAATATTAAATGATGAGAAAAAAATTTCAATCAGCTCCCAGGAATAATTTATGTAAGACCTCAACCTTGGGTGTTTGCCTTGATACTTCTACTTTATCTTCTTTATAATTAATTATGCATCGCCATACACTACCAAGTTTTCAATCTTCAACTTTCTGGCAGCCTCTAATCCTAAAACTAGGGCTTCGTATTCACATACATTATTGGTGTAATTGATGTCCCATTGTAATATATAAGAGAAAGAGATAATAAACTCATCTCCGGGTTCCACAAACAACACTCCAGCTCCTACTCCTTCACAAGACGAAACACCATCGAAATAGATTTTCCAAACTCCAATACTATTTACATTTTTATTTGTTTTTTCTATTTTTTATTTTTATGTAAAATTTTCTTCTATACACTCATGTAAATCATCTTCGATCGATAATATACAGTTTCCTAAATCCTGATCTACGACATAAAAAAGATAATTATTCGGATTCAGGGGATCACTTAATGTATATGCCAACCTTGTTTCTCTGTGCAGGGGGGTGAATTGTCCGTCAAAGATTGGGATTGTAGCATATGTCATGTCGAGTTGAAGGGATCCTCCAATTTTGGCACCCCAAAACCTGGAAAACAACATGTTGTACTTTGGAGGGATATCAACAACAACCACATCCATTAGAAAACTTTTTACAGGAATCTGTGCAAGATTAACCACTAAATCTTTAATCATACCCACACATTTAACTTTTCTCGAATCAAAAGAATACAGATCTCCATATGGTATGGTAAGTTCAAGACCAAGTCTATACATAATAGATTTGGGAATCACATTGTGGGAGGCTCCAGAATCCAACATGCAGTTATGGAGCAGATGATCATGCACAGTCAGCATAATGTAGAAAGGAGCGACATAATCTCTAGAATTTTCAAAATGCAGACCAAACATTATAGTTGGTTTATCATCTTCTAAATTTATAACATCTGCATGACTTTTAGCATCAGTAAAATTTGTCATTTTGTCAATCTGTTTTCTATATGTAGGGTTTTTTTCGAATTCAACTAGAGGAACAGGGATCTTGATCTTGTTTATCTCGTTCTCTAAACTAAAACTTCCTATTGCCTTTTCGTCTTCTCTGGTCGAGGCTTCTATCTCCCTTTTTTCTAATTTATTAGTTTGTGTTTCTTTTGTTTCAACTATTTTTCTTTCGGCAGTCTGTGTTTCAGCTGCTCTTGTTTTAGCATTCTATATTTCAACTTCTTTTGTTTTGGCAGTCTATGTTTCAGTTTCTTTTCTTTTGGTAGTTTGTGTTTCATCTATTTGTTGAGCTACCTCATTCGCTTTACTTCTCGGAAATATATTCTTCGGTTGGGAAGTTGCGATGTTTCTATATATGGGCCTTAAATTATACTTCTGTTGAAGCTCGGCCATTATGTTGTCAGCAATTCCTTGATAAGAAGAATTTTCTGTGACATTTATGTTATCATCATTATAATACCAATATTCCGCATTTAAATACCTTTCATAATCTTTCCTCGTCAAATAAGGTTCTTGACAATCATTGCCAAGATTATTCACATATTCCTCTAACTCCTCAAAGTTTTGCATGTCATCCCCTCCTATAAAATTTTCTTATTTAAAGGGGGTCTGAACATTTTGATCTTCATTTTTTAGTGGTCTTTGTTGTATTTTAGGGTTAGTATTCCTCCTAAAATATTTTCTAACGAACTGATCCATTTTAGATTGATCCAGTTCCATTTTCCATATTTTATTAGAATGTTCTTTGATTATTTTTTCCATGTGATCCATTTTGTCTTCCGCAGACCTCCCAGATCTAGAAGGTCCCACTTGTTCTCTGAATATTTTGGTTTCTTTATTTCCCTTTTCGATTTTAGCTTTTAACTTTCATGATGCCATCATATTTGACTCTATTTCTATATCATTATCCCACATTCTTTTGAGGTTGACAGATCTCCTTTCCCTCAACAGTAAGGCAAAGTCATGCTCAAAATCCCCCGCAAAAGTCACCTTTGCTACAGGTTGTGAAGTTTTAACCTCAAATGGAATTTTGTTATATATTTTATTAAATCTCTTAGTGAATTCGAGAATTATTTCTAAATTTTTCTTTCTTAAATCTCTGAACTTGGTTAAATAATAAAGGTGATCTTTCCTCTCTCCCCATTGTCTAAGAAAGGGATTTTATAACTCGTCATATGTTCTTATAGAACCTGTCGATAGCCCCCAGAACCAGGTTCTCACCTGTCCTTCAAAATTTTGAACTAGGATTATTGAATAAACATCCTCGTTATCAAGGCCAAGGATATCGACAAATTGATCGAAAAAAATTGTGTGTACTATAGCCTTTAAGTCTCCCTCTCCTTTGAAATTAGGCAAGTTTTTCATATAGTTTTTGGGTAAATCATGGGGAGGAACTGGCAGGACCAAAGGAGCATACCTAGAAGCTACTTTAGAAAATATTCTAGGAGGTGTGGGTGGTCCTTGACCTCCTCCTCCTCCCCCTCCAACACCAATTCCTCCTCCACCTCTACCACCAAATCCTCCTCCTCCTACTCCACCTCCGACAACACCTCCTCCAAAAACAACCAATAATAATCTAGGGGATGAAACTTGGAGATTATAGAGAGGGTTTTCAAATATGTACAGTGACCTTTGGGTTACTTAGGGATGAAGCGAAAGGGGTTCTGGGAACTGATGGTTAGGAGACAAAAAATTGGAAAAGGGGGGAAAAGAGAGATGAGGGCTAGGTTCTTCGGAATTGCAGGATATATGGACGGGAGATCCAACAAGAGTCGAATCAAAGTGTAAGATATGTTCTTCAAAACTTTGGGAAGATGGAAATTTTATTTCGGGGACTGATGGAATATCAATCCAAGAAGGTATCGAGATGGTATTTTTCATTTATTATCAAAGGAGGCGATTGGATCGGTTTCGGTCTTAATCTCGGGTAAAACCAAATCGGGGTTTATGATTTTGGCTTCAACTCTATCATTTGATGTTTCTCCAAAATAGATTTGGGTGGAAATTTCTTGAAAAGTTAACTGCTCAGAAGGAGACTTAGTATTAGATTGTGTGGGTTTGGGTTGATAAACCTTACTTGTAGAAGTAGTTGTCTACTTAAGGTATCCCCTTGGTTTTAAAAAATTTTCATGTTCAGACATGGGCGTGGTCTTCTTATCATCCATATTTTTTCTAGTATTCCTTTGACTGGATGCCAGTTTATTAGTAGTGGAGTCACCAAGTGAAGATTAAAATTATCCTTAATAATTTATTCTATATTTGTTCACTATAAAAGAAAGAAACTTACCATGTCATGTTACAAGGGAAAACTCTCTATGGCTAAGGGTAAACCACAACAGACAAGTATGACTGTAGAAATCAACTCAATTCCAACATGTGCTATATAAACTAATGTGCAATGCGAGGAAGAAGCCTACCTCGATACAATCATTTGATGTCATTCCACTGTTGAGCACCTTGACCCAAATATTTACATTTGTGACAATTTCTCAACAAACAAGGGATGCAAGTATATTGTGACAATATATAAAATGAGTTAGCACATCAGATAGCACAATCCATTAATAAACATTACAAGCATGCCCATGGATAATAATCATATATTTTCAAGATATCGATAGGATGGGAAAGGATTATTTCTATTAATAATCGATCAACATAAGTATCAACATTATAGAATTATGTGTCAGCATGGTTCGAAACCAAGAAACCAAGTTCCTTCCAACTGGGTCTCCACCACTTCAATCCTCCACCAAAGGCACGCTCATAGAAAAGAGGTAATGAGGTCCTCTCGACAATAAGGAAATATCTTGGAGGTTGAACACTGTGTTTAGACTTGAGGGACAAAGGGATGCAGACTCAATATGAAGTAATTTCTCTAGAGTAACTTTGCTCTCAAAGTTGAATTCTTTCTCCTCTTTTTCCATAGCTCGAAATTGTGCTCTTATAGCCTCCAGAATGCAACTGAAGGGTCGGGTCGGAATGTTTCCAGTATATGGAAAGAAAAAGATCATAGATCTTCTGTCGTGACATGGAAACCCGACCATATTTTGTATTTTCTGGCACAAATCCTGATATACGCGAGCTATAGTGGAGAAACAAGCGTATACGCATAATGCAAAGCAGTTAGGGAACGTATATGTGGAAATATATATATTTTTGGCTCTCGATTTATCAAAAAGGGGGTTGATAATTCTGCATAGGGAAAATGGAAAAAGGCCCTCTGTGCAAGATAGCAATGGTGGGGAAAATCTTGCTATAACAGATGCCCCCTAATGTGTGATCTCAGAGGAGTATCTGCGATGGACGAAATACATTGTAAATAACCCAGAAGTGGAGTGGTAGAGAACCAGCTTGACGGACTCAATTTCACATTACATTATGTACTGAATTTGTAGACATGGCTGCCAAGAATACAATGCAAATCCATGTGGAAAATATACCAAAAAGTGTTCATGGCCATGAGTAGGTAAGTATAAATGCGGTTACATGCCAAAAACTGTCATAGTCACAAACAAGGCCCAATGAAACCAGTCACAAAATCAATCTGAAGATGTTTGTATACCATGGAGTACAATCTAATATCCCATGATTGCTGAAGTCAAATAGGTACTAGTCCAATGAAATGGAAGCAACAACTCAGAAACGCTGTGTCCACAAAGTGATGTCTTCAAGTCTTCAATACAATCCACCAATGGTGCAAGTCTACATTATGTGAATAAATGAGTTGATTTCAAACACGATGAGACATTGTTTGATTACCAATCATTGAGGTATATCGTTAGCAAACATGAGATAACCTACCAATGATGAAAGTAGGTATAAAGGCACCTAGTACATCTCTACAAATGTGAATGAAGGAGTTGGTGTTGAACACTTGAGAGATCCATTGATCAGGATACATTGATGTATTCCCATCTGTCAATGGCGAGAGATCCTACCATTAATGACTGCAAGACTCAAGGTACTCATAAAACTCTAGGTCTGATATCCATAATACATGAGCTAAAGTCGATGGAAGGAGACCCATTGAAAGGAGAGCATTAAGGCATCTCTCATCAGTCAGCATGAGGAACAAGGAAGGAGATTCATGATTTGGTGGAGATCTGACGAAGAACATGTTCATGAACCAACAACCCTGTGTGTCTTTCACGTGTGCCAAATGCAAGTGGTACACAAAAAAGACTCTCTAAATAGCAGCTAATGATGAAAACTGCTAACAAAGGTGAGGAAACCACCAATAAGGCTAATGGAATCCAAGACACTGCACAAATCTCAAAGTGTGAATAGATGTCTTGCCGTCAAACAAAAGGGAAACCACCCAGTCAACAACCTATGATGAAATGTTGATTGTTGGGTTCACGGTGACCTACCAATGATGAAAGTAGGGCCAGGGTGCATCATAAGACCAAAGTATCATGTGATTCTAAGACAAACTGAGGGTATGCCTGACATGTAAAGTCAAGATTTATGAGGAGTGGAAAACACAGGTTGATAGACTTCCTTTGAACAAGAGCATGAGACATACAGTGGACTCCGACAACATAGACTTAATGATGTGACAACTAGATGCACGAGGCATCCATAATGTTCTCTATAGTGACTAGAAGATTAACTAGTTAGTAGAGAAAATTATGTAACGAGATCACCTTCCTAAGGCCATGCTAAATCCAAAATTATGATGACTCAAGGACTCAATAAATGTGTGCTCTGTTCAAAGGTGACACAACTGCTGTCAATTACAATATAGTACTCCCTTCCCACCCGTATTTTTTTTTTTCATAACAAGTGAATGTTATGATACAAGGGAGGGAACGAGTGTCGCAAGTAAGAAAAAGTAGTTCCAGCAATGGAACGTACCTATGCTCAATGCAAGGAAATGCATGCGGGAGATGGACACTCAGGGTGATATTCCCTCCAGGGTATAGGGTGTCAAATTGTAAAGGATATAAACAAGGCTCTGCTTGGTTGAGGATGCAAACTCCTTGGGCCATGGTTTATAATGCAAAGTGAGAACCAACTAAAGGCTCAATACTGTAAGCAAGCGCATGAGATGAAATCACAATTTAACGCCAAAAAATGTCCTTTTTTATATCTTTTAGTCTACTTGGTGTGAAAAAGGGGTAAACTTGTGCCAAATAGATGTCTTTTCAAATCCAATTTACTAGAGTGAAAAACACAAGTTCACTCGACGATCTTTTCCATTTCTGATAACGAGTCGGAAAAGAGCTTAACTAAGACTTGTGATCTTTCAAATCCAGTTTTAACGACTGTGAAAGGGACAAATCACTCGGTGATATTTTCAATTTTTAATAACGAGTTGGAAAAGATCTTAACTAAGACTTATTTTTTGGGAGTCCATGGGTAATAAGGCTGCATGTGCATGAATGAGAAATGAGGCTCATTGTAAATTCATGTATCAAATTCTAATGGACTCCCGATCCTAAGGAAAAATCTCGGCATGGGCACCAAATGACAAAGAGGTTCTAACTAGGGTACCCATGTTTGGTAAGTCTCTACCATTTATTAACGATGCTATGATAGCATATGGAGGTTAATGCATCGCAATAAATGGGTTCGTACCTAAGGTGAAAAAAGTGATAATTGAAGGATAATGAAAAACTAAATGATGTAACGAATACCTATCCTATATGCTAAGTTATGAATATACCTACCTGAGGAGACAAATGACCAACCATGACATTCAAATCTGTAAGAAAATTGAGTCGAAACTACAAAAACCAGCTTAAAACTATTTTTGAATTAGTCCATTAGACAAAATAATAGCATAAAACTATATCAAATGAGTAAAAATGTTTTATAAATAGTAATAAAATCAAAATTTACTATGTCATTTTCACCCAAAATAGTGCAATTTTGACTAACATACCTCCAGAATTCAAACAACGATCACGGGAACAATAGGCAATGGAATCGAAAACCGTCTGGACTAGGTAACTCTTCATCCCATCCTCTTCAAATTCAATGGCTTACAATTTTGAATTAGGCTCCATTTTTTTAGTTTTTAAGGGTGAAAATTGAGTTTTTCGGTATACACGGGTTCTACTAATATGTCGCGTATACAACCAGATATACACCCCTATGTGAAATACAGGGAGTGTATATCAAGCCCTACCCGCGATAGTTCTTGGATAACCCGCCTATACTTGTGCAAAATGGAAAAAAATAAGCTTCTAACTCAAAAATTGATTTGGTTTTTGCAGGATGGTATTGGAGTGGAGGGAGAGAGAGCATGAGGAGGTAGATGTAGCAGTGGATCAGGATCCATTGGCTCAAATGACTTTAAAAATATGTGGTCTATACAAGTTTTGGGCTCTCAAAGGAATGAGGGCCCAAGTGAGGTTATTGGAAATGATGGTGGGCTATTGGGATCCAGATAGTGAGAGATTTATCCTTGATGTAAAACCATTAAGGATCAAATTAGAGGACATATACTTCTTGATAGGACTTTCATGCCGATGAGAGGCAGTGGACCTCAAGTCACGCGGGGTCGGGAGTAGGATGAAGGTCAAAGAATACATCGAGGCCCACTGTGTTGCAGGGACTCCCATGGTGGGAAGTCAAATCCCTATTTGGGCTATAGGTAACTTCATCCTGAATATTATTGTTCTCGTGCTTACCAGGATCATAGGTTCGGCCTCTCTCCATCAAGCATCGATATTGCTTATGTTTTACGCATTGGAGTGTGCGAGACCTACCATGTATGATTGGTGTACCTCACTACTGACCAATATGAAAGGTCAACTGACAGAGTGTAAGCAGGAGGCAAAGAGAAACTTCGGTTTTTCCTCTATCCTTTGTATCTTTTTTTTCGAGTGGATCCCAAGCATGGTACCTAGAGTGGAGACCATTCCTAGAGGGCCATGTGATCCAGCTATGGCACGATGGATCGAGGTCATGAGACGGAAGAGGGGAGGTAGGGTGGAGACACCCTACAACGATGATTTTTTCTTCTGGTGGAGGAGACAAATCATAGATCTGGATGACTATCCCTATGCGAGAATTGATTTTAGAGGTGATCCTGATATGATGCTTCCACCAGGAGCCTCCTACGGTGGCATAGGTAAACAATATGTTTTATATATTTCATTTTTTGTATTTTTGTATTTAAAATAACAAAAATATTTTCTGGATGGTGTTTTTAAATATTAACTCGATACTTGTGTGGTTGAAGACATGGGTCCATAATGGCCAGAGGGATTCCTACAACATAGGCAGAGGCACCGAGGAGATGAGTCAGTGGGAGGAGAGGCAGAGAGATTCCTTCAGAACGTGCAGGGAAACCTATTGCATTTGACACAGAGTATTCCTATGGTTCAGGTGGAGGATCTACCTAAAGCCATGCAGAGGCAGGTTGTCGATGTACCTAGAGCATGGGTATGACTCTTCCAGCGTCTTTCCAATGCCTTGGTTTTCTATCACGAGACTCATACGGTGCCACATGTGTAGATGTCATGAGACATGTATATCGGTTGTATATGTATTTTTGAGGGCTTTAGCCCCAATTTTGTAATATAAAACACCATATTTTTTGGAAATATATAAAGAGGGATCTTTGACTGTACTTATATCTTATAATGTGTACATTGATTTAATAGTTTTCTTTGATTTATTAATGTACAAATGCCAATTCAAAACATAATTAGCGTAGGCATCAGATACATGATTAGAACTCGTAGGAATGTGAAAGTATGTAATAAAATCAAATTTTCATTCTAAAATATGTACCCATAGGAATCGACGGAGTAACATCGGATCACGCACACGGTAATGACCGTTCACTGACAAATGACTAACTAAGAATCTAGGTGCACCTCTATAGAAAGAATACCATGTGAGATAACATCGCGCAATAATTCTATGACGACGCTTTATTCAGCCACATTATTCATGGATGGCCCTAGGCATATGCCACCTGAAGACACCAGCAGACACTCGGGCGATTAAATCACCTAAGCGGCGGAAGCTAAGTTTTGTGTATGACGTCTGGCTCTGTCTGTGAATCCTACGTAGACCAAAAACTTCGTTGACATCTGCCAACAAAAGGGAAAAATCGATAAGCAAGCCAAAGACAAAAAAGGGGAAGAGGTGTATATGCACTAAATTTACATTAGTATACAAAGGGTTTCGCCCAAGCCCAGGGCTCAAGCATAATACCTTTTTAGGTAGAGCCCATTTCTGGGCTCATCCAGTTTATTCCCTTCATACTATTCCAACTCGTAGGCTCCTTTTTCAAGAACACGTCGCACGATATAAGGACCATGCCACATGGGTTTAAACTTTCCTGCCCATAGAGGTTCATTGTCTTGGTCATACAAGAGGACCAAGTCACCCTCAACATAAAACCGGGGACATAAATACTTATAATACTGAACCTTGACACATTTCTTATTTTCCTCGATAGCCGTAAAGGCATCCCGACGCTGCTTGTCAAGACTCTCTAGGTGTACAAGGCGTCGCTCTAAATCCGAAGTGTCAGGTAGGAGCTCAACTAACAATTTGAGAGAAGGGATTTCACATTCAACGGGAAGTATCGACTCCACATCGTGTACTAACTGAAAAGGATAAAAATCGGTGGCAATCTTAACTGAGGTTCGGTATGCCCAAAATGAAAGATATAACATGATGTGCCAGTTGGAATTGCTCCAACTGACAGTTTTTTGCAAGATGGTATTGAGAGACTTATTGACGGCCTCTACTTACCCATTTTCCTAGGGGTAATAAGGAGATGAGTGATCATTTTTAAAACCCACCTTAGATGCTAGTTCTATCATCATTTCATTTTGAAAATGACTACCATGATCAGTTACAATCTCACTCGGGATACCGAACCGGGCGATAATTTGGTTGAATATGAAAAACGTTGCAGTCTTCCCATTGGATTTCATGGTAGGCATGGCTTTGTCCCACTTTGTGAAGTAGTCAACAACCATGATAATGTGTTGATTCCCCCTAGCCAAATTTGGGTTGAAATCAATGAAATCTACTCCCCACTTGGTGAAGGGACTGATGATAATGACTGGGTGAAGAGGGGGTGGGTGTGAGCACATTTTTCAAATGAACACTTGGTATGGGTGACACTTCTTAACTTCTTCAATACAATCTTTAAATATGGTGGGATAGAAGTAACCGACTCGCAAGATTTTTTGGGTTGTCGCAAGCCCGGATAGATGACCACCACAAGCCCCTTTGTGGAAATCATTAAGGACTAACTCGACTTCCTCATGAGTTAAGCATTGACGTAATATACTATCAATTCCTCGATGATACAAAGTGTCGCTGACGATTGTATACTTTCTAGCTTGGTATCTAACACGTCATCGATCATCTCACGAGAGATGATGAGAAAACTTCAAGTTTTGAAGATATAAAACAATATCTCCATACCAAGGGTTGGACGATGAGATGAGGAAAATGTGTTCATCTGCGAACAAATCGACATGAATAGCATCTTCGTCTAATCATGGTAAATAGGATATTAACTCTACAAAAACTAGTGATTTCTTGGACTTGGTCGAAGCAAAGTCGAGATCAAATTCTTGTAAGATGACAATCCATTTATTATATTTTCCGCCTATGATACATCTACTGAGGACGTATTGAAATGGATTAACATCGACAACCATAGTATTTTTGCAAAGCAATATATAGTGTCGTAAACATTGGACTGCGTGGACGACAACCAAAGATAGCTTTTCAACATGTGAGTAATTACATTTAGGACCTACTAAATTTTGACTGAGATAGTAGATGACATGCTCGCGGAGCTCATAATCCTCCTGAACTAGAACCATACCAATGGTCTCTTCAGATATGGCGATATATAACAAGTAATCTCTATTGTAATCAGGAGATTTCAACAAAGGGGTTGATATCAAGTCTTTATTTAAAGCATCAAACCATTGTTGGGCTTTCTCATCCCAGATAAAATGGGTGTATTTCTTCAATAGGCACATGAAATCCTTAATGATATTGGAATAATTCACAATAAACCGATGCAAAAAGTAAGCTTTCCCCTGTAAACCTTGAAGTTGTCTAATCATGTGTGGGGGAGGAAACTAAAGAATTGCCTCAACCTTAACTGGATCTACCATGATCCTTGTCTTAGAGACTAAGAATCCTAAGAGACGGCCAAATCTAACGCAAAAGATGCATTTATGAGGATTGAGTCAGATTCTATAGTAGCAACATCTTTCAAAAACTAGTTGAAGGTGCGTAGCATGATCCACTCTCTTGCGAGAGTGAGAAGCAATATCATCGAGGTAAGCTTCAAATATGTGTTTGAGATCATGAAAAAAGAAAGTCATGGCTCATTGGAAGGTTTCTCCGACGTTTTTCAAGCCGAAAGGCATTTTCCAGTATGAAAACGTGGCCCAAGGACATATGAATGTCGTCTTATGTTGGTCTTTGGGTTTGATCTGGATTTGGTTATAGCCTGAAAATCCATCCATAAAAGAAAATATTTCGCTTCATGTACACTCATTGAGAATCTGATCAATGAAAGACATGGGGAAGTTATCTTTAGGACAGGCCTTATTCATGTTGTGAAATTCCATACACACACAGATGGTTCCTTTATTTTTATTCACGGGAACAAGGCTGGATACCCATTCGGTCAAGGGAACCGGGTAGATAAATCTGACATTAAGTATCTTCTCTACCTCTGCCTTAATAGCGGGGGAATTCCTAGGATTAACATCTCTAAGACATTGTCGAACAGGTTTATCATATGGGTAAGTCCTAATATCATGTTCAAAAATACAGGGGTTTATCCTGACATCTCTTCACATGACCAAGAAAAAAAGTCTCAAAATTCTTTGAAGAGGTTGGTGTAGATCAAAATCTCTTCTGGTGAACAATCTACACCTATATTTACATTTTCGATCTTTCTAGGGGTATGAGAGACATCGATCTAGATGGTAGTATAAATTCTCTCCATATTCCCTTCGTCTTAAATGCCATGTGTATCAAGTGGAACTATGACGTGACCGACTATCTCACTAAGGGTAGATCTAAAATCATCTTGCTCAATTCTTTCAAGACATGGGAGAAAATAAGATCAATGATACATATCGTCCCAAGGTCTCTCGAAAACATTCATAACTTCAAGGATGGATTTGTCTCAAGGCAAAGTCTCATCCAATAAATCATGTGAAAAATATAACGAAGTGGCCCACACGGGCCTAAGAACTAGATCCTCCTCGACCGTCTGCAAGGGAACATTATCGGGATCAACATAAGAGTCAAGGATAGATTGATATGCAATCTTTGCTACCGATAGTGGCATAGCCATGCCAGCATGTGACTAACCTTCAATCAATGAATTCATAGAAGGTAGGGTCCAAGGGTCACTAGAATAAGAAGTGCGGAAAGGGATGGACCTCTCTACTAAAGCGGGTGTATTGGACATGGCGTAAACATGGTGAGTCGATGTCAAGAAGTCAAAAGTACCCATGAGGGAATAATACATTCTGACACTGATATTCTCAGTTTCTGGCTGAGAATTGTTGACCATAGGGATCGATGGTCCAACAGATGCATTCGGTCTAGATTATGCAAAGAATAACTGGTCGATCATCATAATATACCCCTGATGAGGAAAACAAATCATGCGAAAAATGGATGATACGATGACGACCATAGCATAAGTCCAATTGCGACCTAGTAACAGGTTATAATCGAGAGGTGCACCAACTACCTCTACTTCCACTTGTACCATATTCCCACCTAACAAGACTGGAAAGGCGGGGAGAATACCATGAGGGCGAAAGGAATGATTGTTGAATGCATTGAACATGGTCGATGACTTTGAAAGGGTTGGAGAACCGATAGATTTCCAACAGACTAAGGACATCATGCAAGTGGCAACACCTTCATCAATGACCACTCATTTGATGGTATATTTAGAATACTCCACATGGATTTGGAAAGCCACATGGTAGGGTAAGAGAGTCTTCACGTCTGTGAAATCAAACTTGATGATATTCGAGCCACTAGGTTCTAGAGCTCCTAAGGCAGAGAGTAAGGCATTCCTCTGTGATAAACACATCTGGAGTACCTCCAAAGAAGACATTGCACAAGGCGTTTGGCCCAGATCCTCAACAATAGAGTAGTTCTGGGTGGCTCTAGCATTAGGGTTGTGGGTAGAGTGCTTGAATACTCCTTTTGGAATATGAGGCGGTGGCTCTGGTTTCGCGATCTATAAATTCGTCTCTAGAGGTGGAGGAGGAGATTCTAGGCTGGTAATATCTTTTGAACAGTCGTAATCTCAAGAGTGAGTGGCTATATCAATTTTTGTGTTGACCATATTGATACAAACATGATCGCCATCTTGCGATGGTGGGTTTTGACTCCCACTAGGCACATTTCCAACGTTGAAAGAACTCGAGGCTAAGTGCTAGTTGTGAGGAAAAGGATTCGGTAGCACAACAGGTGGAAGATTTAAAAGCCTCCCAACCTCCACAAGTTTGGGGCATAAGTGTGTAAGGTGATCATCGGTACAAATTTTACAAGGAAACTTAACCTTATGCTTTTCTTTCTTACCCTCTCCAACATTATCATTCTATTTTCCATTATTATTCTTGTCCTTGTGTTTATTCTTCCCACCTCTACAATTATTTCAACCTTTTATTCCCATCTGGTTGTTGGTCACCATTTGGGTTTTTCGACGACTGCATAGAATGTACATCTGCCGATTGGGTGGGTTTGGAGGATCCATATGAAGATGGTCCTCTGGTAGACTTCATTTTCAAGTCTGTGGAATTTACATTGGTGGACCCCACAATTCCATCGGCATGGGGCCCAAGACTCTATCTAGGATCATGAGTCGATCGCAGTGCATCGGGAAGAAGGTGGTATAACATCCCAGACTGATAATAGATCAAATCAAATTGTTGGGCTCTAAAAATGGCTTCTTCCAAGCTGAAGACCCCAGAAGTAACAATGCCTTTTGAAATAGGAGCATGCAAAGACTTTAAAAACTATTCTAAAAGAAATTCTAGGGGTATGGGAGTCTTAACTAATCGTTTTCGCCTACGCCATTCTTGGATATGGTCTGAAATATGAGTGTCGGTACCTTGGCATAAAGTTGACAAAAGTTCAAGGCCAACATCGTAACAAATGAGTAGTTGAAAATGGTTAAAAAGGGCTAGCACTAACTGTTGAAAATACCCATATGTCCCCCTAGGTAGCTCAATATACCATTGTGACGCAATTCTAATAAGAGTGCATTGAAACAATCATAATCTAATAGAATCATGATTCAAATAATTTTATGAGCACTAGAGGTGAAAAGTAGTGACGTGATCACCAGGGTCCTCACCATTCTTACCCTCAAAATTTGGAATGTATGATGAAATCTTGGTGGGGTCAGGGAGCCATGTGGGATCATGACTCACCCGGTCGTTCATTAGTTTAGACAAATCTAGCAGATTAAGCGTGGCCAGAAAGGGAATATGAGGTTGCGACACCTGACCCTAGCCTCCCACAAAAGACTGAGTATTAGGTGTTGCATTCCATCCAAGATTCTGGTAAGGACCAGAACCTTGTTTGGTATTAAAAGACCCTCCTCTGGGAGGATTCATGAAATATGGATTGGGCATCATTCTAGCAGGAATGTTCTGATAAGGGTTATGAAAATTTCCCCCAGTTGGATTAGCTCCAAACTGAGGGTTCTTAAAACTACCCCCAACTGGATTAGATCCAGGTTGGGGGGTACCCAAGACATAAGTCTGACCTCCTCCGGGTGGGAATCTGGAGGATTGAAGTGGATTCATTATGCCAAAAGTATTGGTTGAATTCAGCACTGAGGGGATAGGGATATAGGGCGAAACTTGTCTGCCATCTTGGTTGTTCTATCCCACCGTAGAAGGACTAGACCCGGGGTTAAGGAAGATGACACTTCCTACATTAGGATTCTCTTGGGGAACATGAGAGCTACCAAACATAAAAGGAGTGTAAGGAGGTGTAGTACCCCCAGGTCCAAGGCTAGTTTTATGGCCAACAACTAGGATGGCAGTCAAAAAATGCGAAGTGAAAATTGGAATACCATAAGAAAAAGGACTAGTAGCCATGGGGATGGTATGAACATTGTAAATCAACGAGTGGCCAAAACCCCAAAAAGGGCTAGAGTCAAGAGACGAAGCATTGACTACGGCCTGAGCCATAATACCTGTGTAGGCCTCTGGCACTACAACTATAGCGGCTACAGGTGTTGCAAGAGTGAAATTAACTATAATGGGATTGGGAGTTGATGAAGTACCAGTGTTCTAAAGACTAGACTCAGTAATCATCCTTGTGGGATCACAAGTATGAAAAGTGGATGTGTGTGTACCACTCCCAATAACTCTACACCTTTTAGAAGGAAATAGCTCAAAAATTGGTGGTAACTGTAACAACTGACGTGACCTACGAGGAAGCTGGTCTGAATCCACGACGACGTACGAGTCTCAAAAAATAAAAATATATCCTAAGGCCAACTAGTAATCAAAGAGCATACCAAAAAGTCAAACGACCAATATGCATGAAAACGGGCTAAAGTGGCTGAGTGGCCTCCCTCGCTAAAGAAGGTATGCCTCATCCAGGAGAAACTTGACACTCCATGATAAATTTTGGAGGCAACATAATCAGTTATAAGGGTCCTCGTAGGCTTAACAACCAGATGTTCAGATCCCCCCAGAGAGGTAATCTTCCATAAAGGTTGTGTGTTTCTCGACCCCTATCTGACTCAGGATACAAGCATAATAACCCCTGCAATTAACCTATGAGAAACCTAAGTCAAGAAACTCATCAACCATTGTATAAACGTTACACAGGAGAACAGTCGTAAGTCTGGATTACCATATGGGAAGGGTAGCAAATCCCTAAACCTTTAAAGTACCACCTCTCACAGAGGTGTGGATACTAGCAAGATCCCCAAACACAAATAAATACACAGAAATATCTCTGACGCTAGGTGAGTATCCAAGGGTTATCCCTTCAAAAAACTTCCCGCGACCTCGTGCTTAACTCTGGTGTGAGTGGAGCCTCCTGATATTACCAATTATACAATGGATTTATCAACTCCCAGTCTCAGACACATATGTTTATTTAATTTCCTTAGAGAAGTTTACTCACAAAATCCTATTCCAAGGCACTAAATCCTAGGCTAGTTTTTGCACCCTAAACAA
Source organism: Picea glauca (assembly GCA_000966675.3). Taxonomy (NCBI): domain Eukaryota; kingdom Viridiplantae; phylum Streptophyta; class Pinopsida; order Pinales; family Pinaceae; genus Picea; species Picea glauca. The sequence goes on along the minus strand of JZKD02S1188868.1, from coordinate 90,952 downwards.
TAAAAGTATTACTAGTCAATTTTAGTTTAAAGCATAAATTTTATTGGTCGTGATTACTCAAAAAGGTATGGAAATGAAACTCATGGCATTATGACTCTGCATGAAAATAAAAATAGATATAATGCAAATCCTAAAATTAACTCTTTAGTGAATGATATGTTAAATAAAAATAGTGCAATCTTCAATTTTAACTCTGCAACTCAGAAGTAAAATGAAATCTTTCGCTAAATGTGCTAAGCTAATGATAAAGGTTCCAAGACAAAAAAACCAACCAATGCAAAATACCTATTTTTTTTTTGTATTTTCAATGTATTAAAACGAAAATGCATGGACTAATAAGCGACTTGATATATAAATTCTACTATGTATAAAATCAATCACTCAAGTAGAATATCAAGAATCCAAGAAGATAGCCCAACTACCAAGGACAAATAAAAAATGGAAAACAAAGAGAAAGACGTCACCCAAAAATTCAACTCCAAACAGGTTTCCTGTCATCCTAGATAATCTCAACATGCACCACAGAGACCTAAGAAGGCTCAATGATCCTCAAAACCTACACAGTAGTCACTAAACCAAGAAAGAAAGTAAGGGGAAGTGGTATACGTGATTGTTCAAGAGAAAAGGTCATATATACGCTTCTTGCAATGGGACAACAAGCGTGTATACACGACTGTCAGGGAAAAAAGGGTGTATATCTTTTAAAACAAGGCTAATCAAGGGTAAAAGGATGAAAAACTTAGACCCAGAGTGAACAGACTCTGTCCAACTGTGATACAACAAGAAATAGAAAGGAAAAATATCAATATAAGAATAGAAAATACTTCAACCCTTAGAAGGAATATTTTTCCCCAGTGGAGTCCCCAATTCTGTTACAATGGAAAAACTCTCTATGGCCAAGGGTAAACCACAACATATAGGTATGACTACAGAAATCAACTCAATTCCAACATGTTCTATATAAACTAATGTGCAATGTGAGGAAGAATCCTACCTCGATCTAATCGTTTGATGTTGTTCCACCATTGAGCACTTTGACCCAAAGCTTTACACCTATAAGAAGTTCTTAACAAACAAGCGATGAAAGTATATAGTGACAATATATAAAATGAGTTAGCACATCAGATAGCACAATCCATTAATGAACATTACAAACATGCCCATGGATAATAATCATCTATTTTCAAGATATCGATAGGATGGGAAAGGAGTATTTCTATTAATAATCGATCAACAAAAGTATCAACATTACAGACTTCTGTGTCGGCACGATTCGAAACCAAGAAACCAAGTTCCTTCCAACTGGGTCTCCACCACTTCAATCCTCCACCAAAGGCAAGCTCATAGAAAAGAGGTAATGAGGTCCTCTCGACAATAACGACAAAGGGATGCAGACTCAATATGAAGTAATTTCTCCAGAGTAACTTTTCTCTCAAAGTTGAATGCTTTATCCTCTTTTTCCATAGCTCAAAATTGTGCTCTTATAGCCTCCATAATGCAACTAAAGGGCTGGGTCAGAATGTTTCAAGTATATGGAAGGCCAAATATCAGAGACCTTCTGTCATGAAATGGAAACCCGACCTCATTTTGTATTTTCTGGCACAAATCCCAATATACGCGAGCTGTAGTGGAGCAACAAGTGTATACGCATCTTGCAAAGAAGTTAGGGAGTGTATATGTGGAAAAATATATATTTTTGGCTCTGGATTTATCAAAAAGGGGTTTATAAGTCTTCATAGGGAAAATGGAAAAAGTACCTATGTGAAAGATAGCAATGGTGAGACAAATCTTTCTATAACATGTCATTCTCCTAGGGAAAAATGACTTCATCTCTCCCTCCCCGACAATGATGCCAAAAAGATGTTGTTCCTGAGATTAAACTTAAGGCTCAAAGAATAATGTCAGGCATTAGGAATTAAGGAAAGTTGGTTTTAAAAGTGATTTTTCTTTCATTGGTTGTGTAAAAATGAAATCCTCAAATGAAATTAATATCTGAGCATAACATAGGTCGTATTTCGTTGTCTAAGTCAATTTATCAAAATGAAAGAGGAGAAGATAATTGCAAAACTATTAAACAAACTAAGGCATCAATGTTAGAAGAGTCTTACCTTGTTTATAGTATAAGGAAATGTAGAATGCACTCCTGAAAGAATATAAGAAGTAGTAATCCAAATAACAGGTACGTCTTGTATTTACTGATAGAAAATACAGAGGAAAACTTGCTTTCTAATTAAATACTAATGAAACGTAATCACAATAGTTGTTGTACTAAATTTTTAATCATTCATTTGTTCAAGAATGAGTTAAAGAGAATAGAAGATATGAGATACAAAGAGGGAACATAACTCAAACAACACAAAATTTGGAATCCTTGTTTGCACTTGTATTAATACTCACAAAGAATGAGTTTTATTAGTTACAATATGACAAGAAACAACCTATGATTAACCTTAGAAAGTTATATTTATACAAAATATTCTCAACCTTAAATGATTGGAATTCCCCATATTTCTAAAATACTAAAAATTACAAAATGTAGAATGCGAAACATTTCACTTGCATCTTTTCTATGACTCTCCTCATTATACTGGAAGAGGAGTTTTTATCTCTAGTTCCCCCACTCCGAAATGGATAACATACACAATTCATCTCATTTGTTTCCAGTGGTGCTACCTTTTCCTTACTCAATACATTCGATATATCTGCTCACAAATTGCGCCACCAGTCTAGAGGGATCTGTTAAATTATTAGCCTAAAAATATATATAATTTATTTTCCAATCGAGGTAATCTTTGTTCCATTCGTCTATCTTCTGAAACTATAGACTGTAAATGCATATTAGGCTTCACTAGCCATCTATTTATATGAATAATATCAACCTATTTTATCTGTGAGATTTCGGCCTGAGCCTCTTCCATATTTTTCTTAATTTCAAGTTGATGTTTTGTTATGTTAATTTGTTCCAGTACTCTAGAGCTATATTATTTATCAAGGTCTAATGATTCTTTGTTGAATGAGTGGAAAGACTCTTCACAAAATTCCTTCACTTCCTAAGCCATTTTCCTTCTTTCACCTATGCTAGATTCCCAGGATTTTAATATTATATCACCTTTGGTCCGTTCCGAAATGGACAACCTGGAAGTCATAGCTAATCCTTCCTTTGCTGACGACACAATTTCTTCTTGGAAGGTAGTCCAGGCAGAAATAACTTCTCTCTCTCTTAAACAAATGATATTTAATGCTTGATCTATCACTTGAAAATGATCTTGGATAGTTTCAACCTTAGTGAGAAGGCTTTGTTGTGTTCCTTCCAGTTCCTTTCGTACTTCCAAATCCTGAGATTGAAACACTGTTATATCTACAATCATGTTTTCATTAGAGATTACCTTGGCTTCTAGATTCCCTACCAACTCATCTTGTTGGGTGGCTCATCTCTGTCTCACCTGTATATTCCTCTGCATATCCTCGAGGCTGGATTTGAGTTGTTGGATTTCCAGTTTGTCACTGGATCTAATATTCTCAAATACCTTGTTGACCTTGTTTCGGATATTATTTTCTACAGTCCTCATTTGATTATGCAATTGGCTTATTTGCAGATCTTTCTGTTCAATTGCTCTTTTAAATTTCCAACTGAAAACTGGTCGCTTGCTGCAAAAGCCACCAATGAACCCGCTACTTCTTAAACAAAGTCTACCTCCTCTAAGGCTTCTCCATCAATCAACACCCTATGTCTTTTGATAGTTGAACCTTCCCTTTGGTGTATTTCTCTCTTCACCATGACCTTCCTTTTCTTGCTGAAAACGAAATTGGAAGGAGGAAACTCTTCAAACAGAATGGGTGTGAGGACCTCTATGAAAATTACCTCTGCATTTGGATTCTTTCTGGTGAATTTCAACAGTGTGATGAACTGGATAGGGCTGCCGATTTTGGTGGATGACTATTTCCCGACTGCATTTGTAGTTGATTTATCTGGTGAAAAAAATGTTCCTTCTTCTCCCTCCTTTGTCAGTGTCTCTGCTTGATCTTTGGCTTGATAACCTGATACATTTTTCAATGGGATATCTTATTTCTGAGTAGACACCTTAGTCTTCTCCAATATTTCCCATTTTTCTTATCCGCTCGAGCTTACTGCTTCTGATTTTCTGGTCTCCATTTGTTGTGCACTTGTAGACTTCGAGGTTCCTCCTTGTAACACTTTAGGGAGACTACTTCTTCGGTGCCACTGGAAGTCTAAAACTCAATCATTTTATCGGGTGGCAGAGATCGAACCTGACTCAAGACCTCTGGATAGGATTTTTATCCTCAAAAAATCTCATCTTGAGGATAATCCTCGTGTTCTTACCTTTTTAAATTGTAGTTGGCCATGTGATTACCCATGACCTTTTGTGGGTCATGCTTCTTGAATTAAATGTTGACCATCTTTATTTATTCCAAGGCCGTGGCCTCTACTTTTGATTGACCGATATCTAGTAGGGAAAATGTATCAATATGTAGGGGAAAAGAAGTCCATACCTTTTTTTGTACCGCTTTTATCTCCTTGCTAATACCACCGAGCACAGTTTGTCCTATGACCTCTTGGAACACTAGTCAGTCTAGTAAAAATTGCGATAGAGAAGATGGAGGAACTGAACAACCAAAAACCCTAATATAGGAGAAGTGTTCCTCGATATACTAGTATGTTATTCTGCCTAGGTTAGTGATCATTTTGTCTAAAATTCTTGGAGGGGGATAGCCATATTTGGTGGTGTGCATCCGCACCACTACCCAGTTGCAGATCTCATAAAGGAAGTCTTTTGCCTTTTCTTCCCAGAGATTTGAATGATACATATGTATGGGTTCAGTGTTATTTGGAGTCCATCTCCAGTCCATTAGCAGAAAAGGCGTCATGGAACAAACACCGTCCATAATATAAGCCGACATGAAAAATTGGGCCGGTTTCCCTTTGTCTTTTAGTGACTGATATCTTGTAATCTCTTGAACCAAACTGTCCAACAATATCTTTGCCCAATCAAAAGAGTACCCTTTTTCTACTGTGTGTATAATAGGTACCCACTGTAAGAGGAAATGAGTTGTGTTTTCCTTCCCATAGAGCCTACACAACATCATTTCTATGTACATTATTTGAGTTTCTAGTGTGGAAACTAGGTATATACCATGGGAATCAGTTCTGAACTTCTCGGGGCGATAATACCAGTTTTAATTAAATCGGAAAGGTTTTTTCCGTATTGGTCTTCTTGTTGAATTCTTCTAGGAATTTTTCATTGTAAACGAAATTAGATACTAGAGACAATGTGTACATCACTTGCAGATGTTCCGGTCTGAAAGACCCAATTGCGACCTTTTTTGAATTGAAAATAGTTCTGGTTGGGATATCTACATGGTCCAGCACCCAACCGATCATATCATTATAGGGAAAGATCTTAGGCCTTGTCGCTATATTTTGTAGCTCTGACTGAGCAACAATTTTGTATTTGGTAGATATGTTCTCCTTCTCGTTGTCACTTGAATCATCCAAGCAATTTACCAATTCATATTGTAAGATGTTGAATACTTGTGTCCAGAATTTGACGATGTCTATGCTTCTGGGCGAGGTGTTAGAGAGAACATTTGTGTTCTTGCTCGAACTTTCACCAGTCACCTTGGGTGCTTTCCATGGAGCCATCGTATCAAGCCTTCGAACTCTCTTATCTACCATAATAAAGGCGTAAAAATCCTTCAGCTGAAAAACTTACGGCTCAGTAAAAAACATAATGAAATTCAAATTCGCATTCCTTTTCCTTTAATCGCATCGATCAACTAATACCTTCACTAACAGATTATTTACTTTCTTTAATGAAACAGATTTAAGCGGTGGCTCAAAATCTTATTTGGAATGATTGTCGTAAAGGTATTATTAATGGCATTTATTTTTGGTGGTTGATTCTTGGGAAAAGCACATATGAAATTTGAATCTATCTGAGTCATCATTAAGTGATGTATTAATTAAGAGATAATATTTGTTTAAGCATCGGTTAATCATAGTTATCATTAAGTAAATTTCAATGTTTCTTCTCTCGGGAGATCTTATAACAGCGTGAGCTATAACTTATGAAATGTGAAATCACGATGTGATTAATTAAGTTTAATTGCATTTAACCCTTTTAATTAATCATTATTAACCTCAAAGATTTTGGGGTTTTGGGTCTCAGGATATTCTATACTAGTTCGAGCTATGTTCTCTGAATCGTGAAATCGTGATTGATTAATTAATATTAATCAATTTTAAACTTTTAAATAATCGAGATTAACTTCAAGGGTTTCGTTATTTCGGGTATCGGGACTTTAGTTGTCGTTCGAGGCAGGATCCCTGAAATGCGAAATTGTCATAAGGTTTAAATATCGTTAATCATTTTTAAATCGTTTAATTAACCCGGTTTAACTTAGGATAGTTTCGTGACTTCGTATATCGGGACTTTGGAATTCTTACATGTTGGACGGTTAGTATCGCGAAACCCCGAAAACCGACATTTCAAAGGTAGTCGTTGGTGATTTGAACTTTTAACGAGTGGGTGGCTCCATAACTTTTAAGGATTTCAAATCATTGGATTCAATAGAAGGCTTCATCAACGGTGATATTCAAGTGTGTGTTTNAATTGAAAATAGTTCTGGTTGGGATATCTACATGGTCCAGCACCCAACCGATCATATCATTATAGGGAAAGATCTTAGGCCTTGTCGCTATATTTTGTAGCTCTGACTGAGCAACAATTTTGTATTTGGTAGATATGTTCTCCTTCTCGTTGTCACTTGAATCATCCAAGCAATTTACCAATTCATATTGTAAGATGTTGAATACTTGTGTCCAGAATTTGACGATGTCTATGCTTCTGGGCGAGGTGTTAGAGAGAACATTTGTGTTCTTGCTCGAACTTTCACCAGTCACCTTGGGTGCTTTCCATGGAGCCATCGTATCAAGCCTTCGAACTCTCTTATCTACCATAATAAAGGCGTAAAAATCCTTCAGCTGAAAAACTTACGGCTCAGTAAAAAACATAATGAAATTCAAATTCGCATTCCTTTTCCTTTAATCGCATCGATCAACTAATACCTTCACTAACAGATTATTTACTTTCTTTAATGAAACAGATTTAAGCGGTGGCTCAAAATCTTATTTGGAATGATTGTCGTAAAGGTATTATTAATGGCATTTATTTTTGGTGGTTGATTCTTGGGAAAAGCACATATGAAATTTGAATCTATCTGAGTCATCATTAAGTGATGTATTAATTAAGAGATAATATTTGTTTAAGCATCGGTTAATCATAGTTATCATTAAGTAAATTTCAACGTTTCTTCTCTCGGGATATCTTATAATAGCCTGAGCTATAACTTATGAAATGTGAAATCACAATGTGATTAATTAAGTTTAATTGCATTTAACCCTTTTAATTAATCATTATTAACCTCAAAGATTTTGGGGTTTTGGGTCTCGGGATATTCTATACTAGTTCGAGCTTTGTTCTCTGAATCGTGAAATTGTGATTGATTAATTAATATTAATCAATTTTAAACTTTTAAATAATCGAGATTAACTTCAAGGGTTTCGTTATTTCGGGTATCAGGACTTTGGTTGTTGTTCGAGTCAGGATCCCTGAAATGCGAAATTGTCATAAGGTTTAAATATCGTTAATCATTTTTAAATCATTTAATTAACCTGGTTTAACTTAAGATAGTTTCGCGACTTCGTATATCGGGACTTTGGAGTTCTTACATGTTGGACGGTTAGTATCGCGAAACCCTGAAGCCCGACATTTCAAAGGTAGTCGTTGGTGATTTGACCTTTTAACGAGTGGGTGGCTCCATAACTTTTAAGGATTTCAAATCGTTGGATTCAATAGAAGGCTTCATCAATGGTGATATTCAAGTGTGTGTTTGTCCTTATTTAAACAAAAATGAAACTTATCTAAGTCTAAAGTTTAGAAAAAATATATATGTTTCAACACCCTCATTATTTTGAGAGCCAAAAATTCGTAAAGGCCACATATTTTTAGATATAGTTCCTCCCCCCCGCATATCTTCCATTGCTGCATCCACCTCCTCATGCTCCCTCTCTCTCCATTCAAGCACCATCCTGCCAAAAGAAAGCCATTTGTTGAGTTAAAATTCATTAAAAAATTGTTTGCAGTCTTGTACGCGGTCTATAATTCAACAATGGTGTGTAGAGCCACATATATGGGGGAATGATTTTCTTTTCCCAGGTACATGTCTCCACATATGCGACCTGATGAACTATATCTCATGTACACCCTAATTTAAATGTTGCACCCTCAAAAACTAGAAAAAATGTGGACTTAATTGGAATTTTAAACCACTAGAAATGAAGAAGAGGGGAAGGGCACTTACTTGGTCCAAACAGTTGTCAATTATGTTGATCATAGCTCCCACAATAGCCACTTAAATATCGTGGGAAAAATGGTCTAAAATGCACTATGTGGGTAAAAAACTCAAATGGTATGGTAAAGTTGTTCATTTTTACTATTAGTAGAATTTTTTTATCCGCTTTATATAGTTTATGCTAAGTTTTGACCTAGTAGACTAATAGTGCAGTGGAAGGATTTGGTTTTGGTGTTTTTTTCCAGGGACTTTTGCGGTTTCTAGCGTCATACCGCTTGTTCGTAACTTCGGTGGGTATTTTATTTCATCAACATATAGGATAGGTTGTCACTCCATTTTTGATATTTTCATTATCATATGAATTTGATCCATATGCCTTAGGTATGAACCCATTCATTAGTGACACATAACCTTCTTACTGCTACTAGAAGTGTTGTTATTGAATGGTAGAGGCTTACCAAACATGGGTGCCCTAGTTAGAAATTTTTTTCCATTTGGTGCCCATGCAAAAGTTATTCCATGGGAATAGGAGTCCCTTATTTTTCCAATAGGACTTTGCGTTTGAACCCCATATTCTTACTCAAAAGCATTCTAACCTGTACCTATGGGATGACCCCCCCCGTGAGTCTTAGTTAAGCTCTTTTCCGACTCTCTAAAAAAGTGAAAAGATTTCCGAGTGAACTTGTCTCTTTCACACTCGTTAAATGGATTTGAAAGGAGGTCTATTTGGTGTAAGTTTAACCCTTTTTTGGACCAAGTAGACTATTTACAAAAAATGAACACTCTAGTCAACATTGGATAGAAGAGTTCCCATGGGTATTGTTTTATACTTTTTCAAGCCTAGGGGACTAAATTTATGAAAAAGGAGATTCTTTGGAGTTAAGTTATAATTGAATTCCATTATATTTCTTGTAGTATTGAGCCTATTGTCGATTCTTTCTTTCTCGTTATAAGCCTCTTACCTCAACAATTTGCATCATTATCCAAGCAAATCCTTGTTTATATCATTTTCATATTGACAACTTGTACCCTAGGAGGAAACATTCCCCCAAGTATCCATGCCCTGCATGCACTTCCTTGCATTGAGCATAGGTATGTTTCACTGTTTGGAGCTAGTTGCTTACTCATGACACTCATTTCCTCTCTTGTATCATAGCATTCATTTGGCTATGAAAAAACAAAAAAAAATGGGCGCAAAAATAATATTATCTCATATTGGCAGCAGTCATGTTGTAGCACCAACTTTTGAGTCCACTATCATTCAAAGTTTAGGTTTAGTATGACCTTAGGAAGCCAATATAGTTACTTAGAGTTTACTCCTCCAGCTGATTATTCTTCTAGTCCCTATGGAGAGTTCGTTGATGCCTCCTGCATCACAAAGTCTCATCATCAATTCTATTTTTCTTAAGTTATTGATATGTCTCATGCTCTTGTTCAAAGGAAGTATATAATCCCGTGTCGGCCATTCCTTAGAAATATTGACTTTGCATGTCGACCATACCCTCAGTGTGTCTCAGAGTCATGTGAAGTTGTAGTCCTACCATGAAACCTAGTCCACTTTAATTATGGGTAGGTAACCTTGAACCCAATAGTCGATATCTCCTCATTGGTTTCCAACTGAGTGGTTTCCCTTGTGTTTGGCGACAAGAAATATATTCACACATTGGGATTCTTGCAATGTCTTGGATTCCATTAGCCTTATATATTGTTTCCTCTTCTTTGTCGATAGTATTCCTTATTGGATTCTATTCAGAGGGTATTTTTCATGCACTACTTGCATCTGGTGCATGCGAAAGATGCACAAGGGTCATTGGTTCGTGAACATCCTCTTTGTTCAAGTTCCTACAAATCATCAAGCTATTTCTTTGTATCTCGTGCTGAGTAATGAGAGATTCATTAATTCTCTCCTTTCATAGGGTCTCCTTCCATCGACTTCAACTCATCTAATATGGAAATGAGCCCTAGATTCCTATGAGTACCTAGAGGATTGCAGTCATCAGTGGCAGGTTTTCATTCCATCGACAATTGGGAATACATCAATGTCTCCTGATCGATGGCTTCTTCAAGTGTTTGACCTCAACACCTTTATTCACACTTGTAAGAATGTACTTGGTGCCTTGATACCTACTTTCAATATCGGTAGGTTGTCTCACATTTTTTAATGGTATACCATAATGGTAGATAATCAAATGAAGTCTCATTGTGTTCAACATCAACTCCTCTATTCACATAATGTAGACTTTCACCTTTGGCAGATAGTGTAGAAAACATCAATTTATAGTAGTAGTTTTCTTGATTTGTTTCTATCGTTCATTGGACCAGTACCTATATGACTTTAGTGACCACGGGAGATCAAATTGTACTACATTGTATACATATATCCTAAAATTCATTTTTTAGACTAGTTTCCATTGGGCCTTGTTCATGACTATGATATCCTATGGCATGTGTCTACTTTTTATTGCTTATTCACAACCATGAACAAATATTTGGTATATTTCTAGATAGATATGTAATGTAATTCAAATTGGAAACCATGTGTACAAAGTCATTATAGATTGTAATATTGTCATGAGAATCTAGCACTTCTAGATGAGTCTCCATCACTCCACTTCTGGGAATTATAATGCATTTCAACCATTGCAGATACTCCTCTAACCTCACACATTAGGGGGAATTTTTTATAACTAATTTTTCCTCACTCCATGAAACTTTCTTGGATGGCCTTTCCATTTCCCTATGTTGACTTGAAGTCCCCTTTTTCATCTTCTAGAGCCAAAAAATCATATTTTTTCACATATACATGCCTTACTAGTTATACAACATGTGTATACACAGGTCACACCACTACAACCCATTTACATCAAGTTTGGTGCTCAAAATTAAATAATTGTGTTGGGTTTCCATGTCATGTCACAAGATCCATGATCCTTGACCTTCCATATACTGGAAACATTCTGATTCGGCTCTTCAATTCCACTTAAAGGCTACAAATTGAGCCATATCCAAGCCATGGAAGAGGATATAATTCAATTTTTGATAGCAAAGATATTCTGGAGAAGTTTCACTTCACATTGGGTCTACATCCCTTTATCCTTGAAAGTATGAACACATTGTTCAACCCCCAAGCTCTTCCCTCTTTGATGGAGAAACTCATTGTCTCCTTTATATGAGCTTGCCTTTGGTGAAGGATTGAAGTGGTGGAGGCCCAACTAGAAGGGACTTATTTTCTCGGTTCTGAAATGTGCCGACACAAAATTTTCTCACTTGTATACTTTTGTTGATTATTTTAATAGAAATACTCTTCTCTCGTCCAATTGATATCTTGCAAATATTTGAATTATTATTCCATGGGAACATTTGTCATGTATGTTAATGGATTATGTTATTTTGTATACTAGAATTATATATTATCACCATATGCTTGCATATCTTGGTTTTTGAGGACAAGTTGCAGGTATAAATCTTTGAGTTGCGTGCTCAACGACAGTCTTCATCGAACGTCTGGACGATGTATTCTCTTCATCTTGCTCTGTTAGAATTTAATTTATACAACATACATGATATTAGAGTTTATTTATGAAGTCATTCCTTCTGTTTTGGTTTACCCCGTGCCATAGAGAGATTTTCCTTGTAATAGACTCATGGACTCGTAGACTCACAAACTCACAGTCTTGTAACCTTTCTTTCATAAGTTTGTCCGAAAAGTCTCAACACTTAACCATTTTTCCACTTATTCGGACTCACAAACTCGCGTACTCATGAACTCACACTATTGTAACCTTTATTTCATAAGTTCGTCTGAAAATTCTAGTTATTTTTCCACTTCTTCAGACTCGCAGACTTTCAAACTCACAGACTCACAATCTTGTAACCTTTCTTTCATAATTCCATCTAAAAAGTATCAAAACTTAGTCATTTTTCCACTTCTTTGGCCTTGCAGACTTGTGAACTCATAGACTCACAATATTGTAAACTTTGTTTCATAAGTCCATCTGAAAAGTCTCAACACTTAACCATTTTTCCACCTCTTCAGACTCACATACTTGCAAACTCTTGAAATCACAATATTGTAACATTTCTTTCATAAGTCCATCTACAAATTATCAACATTTAACCATTTTTCCATCTTCGTGGACTCATGGACTCACAAAATCATAATAAGGCCCAACACTTAGCCATTTTTCCACCTTCACGAACTCACAAACTCATGAACTCACAAACTCATAATAAGTCCCAACACTTAGCCATTTTTTCTTCTTCGAAGACTCACAGGCTCAAAGACTCATAGACTCATAATAAGTCTCAACAGTTAGCCATTTTTTCCTCTTTGTGGACTTGCGGACCCATGGACTCACATACTCATAATAAGTCCCAACACTTAGACATTTTTCCATCTTCATGGACTCGTGGACTCACAGACTCATAATAAGTCCCAACACTTAGCCATTTTTTTTATCTTCGCGGACTCATGGAATCACAGACTCATAAACAAATTTCCAATATCTTACCACAGTATCATGGGACTGACAGTTGGTTTTCGACATAGCTCCACATCACCTACCAACTGTAATATCATTCAACATGTACTTGCAACCATGGTAGCACGTGTCTTTCTTCTACTATGTCAGCTGACACATGGACTCCATGCCATGTCGACACTATCATATGGAGAAATACCCAATGTTTCCAATTTTCTTGTGTTCAAATTTTCCAAAGGGGTTAAATTCTTCACATTTCCCTTGAAATTGCTCTCAATTTTACTGCAGTAATTTCAATAAATGAATTTAAGACATCCTTTTTCTGGCATTTCGTCAAACGATTTTCCTACATAGTCTGTAATTTTCACTTATGCATTCCACTAATTGGCCCATCAACTTCGCACACACTTCTACTCAATTATAAACCCATAATTATCATGCACCCATTTTCACACACAACACTAAAATGTACCACATGCACCGCGCACCTATATCCAATGTGCATACCTTTTTTTCATGCACCAACCTCTACTGAGCACAAATTTTATGTTGCACACCGATATTCTGCATGCACTACAAGCACATGTTGCACGTGCACCAATGAATTCGTACTGCGCTATGCCAAAATTCCAATTTCATACCTTGTGGATCACATTATTATTCGTGTTCCACAAAATATGCACCTTGCGATGCCAAAATTAAAAACGCTTTTCTGTGCACCCATATTTTGCGCACACCACCAATTATACACAACACAGTGCCAAAATCTAGTGTACACACCCTGTGCACCATTATTTTTTGTGCAACTCCAAATTTTAGTGCGCACACCTACACTAAATTAAGTTTCCACATCACCAGCTCCACATAGTGCAATACCCAATTTTTAATGTGCACACTTGGACACCTTTATCTTTCTGCGCATCACTACTACTTAGCACACACAAATATTTTCAACACAACTGATTTTTCTATAATTTTGATGCAGAAATTGGGGCTTTTTCTAGATCTCGTACAATTGCTTCTAATTTCCATCATGGACGCACTGTAACTTGAAATTTGGCCACTCATGAATTCAACTCTCTATGAGAATCTACTTCGACATTATGCTAACTCGACCCATCTAGGCTCAGTGTTGAAAATTGGGTTCTAATACCACTTTGTAATGTACTGAGCCACTAAAGTTGGCCACGTTACGTAAAACTCTCTCTTATCAACTTTGATACCATAATGTAATGTACCCAATGCTCGACTAAGCAACATTACATGCGAAAAATCATTAAATTATTAAGATTTACTGCTAATTCAATTTTTGTATCATACCAACCGCAAATCACACACAATATTCACCAATTGACTAATACCACGGTTCTAAATGCATCTAGCAACATATATTAAACATGAATATAATTGTTCAAGAAACCAGTAAACACACAACATTCATATAAACCATTTACACAATGGAATTAACATAAGAACATAACATAAACACTTATATGTTAATGATAAACCAATTTTTTGCAAACAAAGGATGAACCTCCCAGTCATAGGCACTTCTGATAATTTTCTCTCATCAACAGGACACCCCCAAGCTAAGGCTATGATTCCACAAGGAGATCTGACCCACTAGCTATCTACTCTCCACACATAGAAACCCCAAACCCAGGTTCTAGTCTCACAATAGTTCCAAACCCCCAACTCTCTCTTTTCCCCACAACTTGCACAACCCAAGGAATGTACCCCCTTCACTACTCATAGTCCCTCGGGTTGTACTATTTGTTTATCAGGGCCACTTGTGCATTTGATTGGCCAAGAATAACTTAGCTAGGAACTCTAGGAACTCTTAGTTGTTTCATATTTTCTCACAGTAGCCTTAACAAGGCTCTGAGTCATTTTATCCACGGGAAATAGCACCACAAGCTTACAAACCAATTTAAAGGAACAAAAGTCTATACTAAACATAAAAACCATCCAAACAATGTCTACATTCAAGTATACCATGGCTGGTCCTCTTCCCATCCCTCTACTCCTCCATTACTACCCAAAAATGGTATGTAAAAACTGTCCCAAATTTGCATACACATTTCCTCTTCCCCTTGCTTGCTTGACTCACACTCTTCTCAAGGATGATTGTACTTCAGCCCATTCTCTCCAATAACTATGGGGTGTGACCACTCACACCCACTATCTTACATGTGTTTAATGATTGGCCTCTCATACACTCAATCAACAAAAGGAAGGTTATACACAAAGATAATAATTTCAAGAATGTGGGTTGGATTAATACCCATGAATAATTACCTCTTTATCCCCTCTTTCTTGTGGAATCATAGCCCCCCATATTTCTCCATCTCTTTTGTATCACAACCAACAATTATTCCTTTTATTGATTAATCAATGTTCATAACATGCAATTTGGCCCTCGACCACATTATATCAATACAGGATCTTAGGCCCAATGCATAGGATCACCAACCTAATTCACATTTATACAATTACATTATAATTCACGAGGTTTAGAACTAGGGATGTTACATTACTTACTTACAACAATCATCCATCATTAAATATTTCAGAAGGAATTCTTACAAAATTCCTTTCAATTCTCATGAGACATGGGCATGAAATATTTATACATGTTCTCGTTGCCAATGCCCTCTCAAATATTACCTCATCAGTGGTGGTTCATGGGAACTCCTAGGGTCCCTTCATCAATATTTCAACAACAACCTTCTTATATTTATCCTCTTCCTAAGGTTGTCCACCATTGACAGTGGTGTTCCCCAACAATTCCAATATTTTCCTACACATAACAAGAATTATCACATTCATAGTTATATTAGTTGTCATGTTAAAAATAAATGCATGTGCCATAGCATTTAAACCAATAATTTTTTTCCAGACATCCCCAAAAATATCTATATGCACTCTATCACATTATCTTCAATGCTTTTCATGACTGAAAAAACAATGACATTTATGTTGTCTCTACAATCATACAATTATTGAAATTCTCATGCCAACACCATTCACACACAACAACATATCGGTTTCCCCATCCCAGAGGAACTCAATAAACAACAAGAAAATAGTCAAGATATTTTCCCTCTTTCCAACTCCTTTGCACAATTAGGAACTTTCAATTTAGTTGAATTAATTCCAAGGATTCCCTGCCTTTGCATAACATGGCTTAACCAAGATTTTTCATTTAAACATATTCATTAGTTTATTTTCATTTTAACAATTGTACTTGTTTTCTTCTGTTCTCACAACTATTCTTTTATGGCATACAACTTTACTAAGAAAATCAAAGTTTCAAAGTGAGAAAAGTGTTCCTCCTTTTCTCCTTCTTTGATTTTTCAATCTATCACTCTTGGAATCTGCCTGATCTCTTCCTTAAGAAACCTTGGTCCAGTTCATCTTGACCTTTCTTGGATGAAATGACATACTACAACATCAAAATTTAGTTTACAAATTAATTATGAACCATTGCATTCCACACATTTACTAAATAGAAAATCAGATTGGTCAACATTCATTTGCATATCTCTCATTCATGCATTATATTTTAAAATGTAATCCAATATTTTTATACAAATAGGATTTTCAACTCATTGCATGATTCTCAACATTCATTGATGTTATGGTTCTTTTCTCTTGACATACTATATATACAGTTCCTTTGCAAGGAACTTCTTCAACATGCGAGTCTCTGTTTCATATTCATCACCATCTGAAATGACCTCAATCCTAAGTTATCATTAGCTTCATCATTCCATAGATTTATCCAATATTCCATAAGGAATATAAGGATGCATCCTTATTATGCATTTCAGTTTACACATTCACTCCTGCAAATTATTTGATTGTTCGTTCATGCACTTAACCACATGCACCAACCATGATGTGTGTGTCTACCATAGGCACTCTTTATATTTTCACATGCATATTTACCTAGAAATCATATCACTCATGATTGTTCACAATAATCTAAATGCAATTCTCGAAGTCACACTCATAATTATTCTACCCTATCTACATGGAAACAACCAACAAGAAACCACTCTTCCCCTTCTGCTACAAAACAATTTACAATTCAGAAATACAAACTAGGTAATTACAATGTTACCACAAGAATAAAGATAAAAATTCTAGCCTCTCTAATGCCTCAATCCATTCTTGGTCAACATACCTTTACCAAGGAAATCATTTCTTAATATTCCCTCTAATCGCTACTTGAGAATATTCAACAATACCCTCATGGCTACCATCCACCTCAAGATGTCAATTTGACTCATTGGTCTTTTGAAGATGCCCAAGCACTTCCTTTACCATATTTTGGTTTAGCTTCTTTATGTTTTACAACCATTTACAAGTTTCATTCATTATAGGTCAAATTCATTTTCTTTACGATTTTCCATCAATCCTCTAAACATGAGGAATTATACATACATGAATTAGTCTCTTTATTTAAGAATCAATTATAATTGTTCCATCAACCCATTCTTACAAGAAGTATGACAACCACTAGTTCATTTATTCTCTGAACTTAGGAATCCCTAAACAAGATTTTTCCATTTTCATCCAGTCACATTTAGGTTCAATCATTAATTATTATTATCATATTCCCACTCCTGTAGGAGTAGCTATCATTCTAGCAAGGCAACTAGAAATATATTTTTTTGTATATCAACATGGTTAACTTTTCTGTTGTGGTAAATTCCAAAACACAATTCCAATCTACAGTCCTTCTCCTCAAGGATATTACATAGATAATAAACTAACTTTCTAAGGTAGAAAACACTTCCCAGCAGGCTCATCTTAGTCTTGGTATACCATCCCTATGACTGATGTCTATCCCATACAAGCCTAGTGTTTGAAACTATTCTCTGATACCACTTTGTAACACACTCGACCCCCTAATCCTCTCTTAGGCTGGTGGGATGTCAAAATTTCCTCTTCTTCAAATAAATTCTTTTCTATGAATAAATATCATATTTGGATTTTTCTCATCGAGAGATTTCCAACTACTGTAACCATGCTCAAAACCAAGCTCTAGATCAAAATTTACAACCTATTAAAGTTCCAAGACTGTCATTGCCATGTGGCATCCATGCAACTCTTTGCCACTATTTCCATCCAATGTGGCACTAACATGGATATAGATGTGGCACCTGTAACGTGGCCCAATGTAGCCCTTAGCTTATCGGTTCCTCGACCCTTCTCCAAATTGACTGCTTAGATTCACTTAGAGCCCCTCTTCATTGGAACACCCAATTCCCAGGAATGACACCCTCACTAACAATTCCATATTGAAGAGTCATTTTCGAAGATCCAACAGTCCTAGGGATTAAGGATTTAACAACTCGAATCATCTTGGTTCCTCCACCTGATAGACAGTTATCACTCATCTCTTCGTCTTTCCTTTACATGACTAAGTGGGACCCACAACATATCTACCACTAATATATGATCTCACCTACTCATTGATATACAAATCACAAGCACTCTCAAATTCCCTTGTCATCACAATATATCCATTGTACATATCACATCCCACTCCAACAAACCCACTCCAACCATCGCTTCTTGGACGAAGGGTCAGGATTTACTCACCTTGTCGAATCAAATATTGTTATTTGTTTTGGTTATAAATAGGGGTTCTTATGAGGAGAATATTATGATTAAGGAATTAACCATTTCAAGGATTCTTCCAAGTATTTTCCAAGGCCTTACCATGCCTTCTTGGTGTTTTCCTTCACTCCCAAACAAGCTAAGACAATATCTCTTCCTAATCTTGGATGAAGATTTGCACCTTGTGAACTTTTACTTCAAGGCAGGTGATTTCAAAGGGAATAAGGTTCTCTGACTATGGAGAGACCTTCCTAGATTCCAGGGAACTTCTACCACCATCCTTACAAAGGAGGTTTATATCTTTCTATCTCTCCATTCATAGGCTTGCATAATTCATAGGGTTACACCCTAACTTTACCCTGCCTATTGGGATACATAGATCTATCTGGTCAATCAATGAAATAAAGCATGCATATTCCATTCAGTTCTATTATTATTGAATCATGCAGACTTGCATTTATAAAATATTTCTATCCATCAATAGGAATATCCATTCATGGATGTAATCACAAGTTACAACCATTCAATAAATTTACAAACATGCACATTTACAGGTAATTACAAGAAAACGTCATTCATTTCACTCTACACAGAGAGCATACAAATAATTGTAACATCCCATTCTACTGAGCACACTTATAATTAATTATTCTTTGAGGACACTTGTGTGCAAGTGATACAATTATGGTACATTATGATTTTGTTTCGATTATGAGCTATATATGATGATGATTATGTATTGTGATTTATTGTTACTTTCATATATGTATGTATTGATAGATATTATTGATGAGTTCTCCTGAGTGTGTAGGACACATGACATGAAATGGATGTTTATGTCATCAGTGGACTCTCTTGGAATTTGGATTGAGTCAAGGAGTGGATTGTATTTTTTTTTAGTATTTCATTTTAGACACATGAGATATATGATTTATGTACATGGATTATTAACACTGTTTTTTTCAGTGGATGCAGGCTTGAAGATGCCTGCTAATCCGACTCACATACGGATTTAAGGGGTCATGCATGAAAACCAAACATTTGAGGGAGAGGTGTGGAAACATCCTTGTCACGGCCTAATATCACTCCTCAGGTGACCTAAACTGTAGGTTAACGATTACCTAGTTCGAGAGGTACATAATGTCGTGAGGGAAGACTAAGACATTCACTCATGAATAATTATAACGTTGTTAGGGAACTAACCCCTCACATAGGTACAATAATATATTTTGATGTAATAAAGGTCAATATTAATAAGGCCTAGAAATAAAGAAGAATAAGTCAAATGTAAGAAGACCTAGTAGAATATTCCACTTCTATAAGGATCTTCCTCTAGATGGTTCTTTTGATAGACATATGCAGTATAAAGAGGACTCGAGGGTATGATAACTTTTGTCTTTGATATTATTGTAATATATCTCTCCTCTGCAGGAGGTTGCCCCCTCGAAGAGGAAAGTGAACATTTCTCTCAGTAATCTAAGTGCTCTTTTTGGTGTTATTCTGGTATCATTTTGGTATTATTTTGGTGTTGTTCTAGTTATATTGTTTCTCATCTTCCATTTCTAGCATTTTATTTATGTTCTTCATACCTTTTGTATCTGGAATATTACAAGTGGTATCAAAGAACTTTCCTCAACATAAAATTGTGGGTAAATTGTTTTTTAGGGTAGAGACGTATTCTTGTGTCTTCAAGCTACAAAGATATATTGTTACATGCATAAACCCATGGTTGGGGATTCATACACACAGGAAATACAAGTGGTACTTAAGAGCACATATTTTGGCCACCCTTGTAACCCCTGTTCGTACCCCTTCGAGTAGAAGTACATCAGACAACACCTGTATATAGATCGACCTAGATTTCCTAAATCCCTTTTTAGATAAACCGATTGGCTGCTTGACTGCTATAGTGCCACCTAAAATAACACGCAGGAAGATACTCTCTAGTAACTGGGTAGTCAGGTAGTATGTCTAAGGGCACGGTCTAGCCTCTTTAGTTGGTTCCCTGAGATATTGGGTTGAGTAATAGTGTTGGACTCCGCACGTATATCAAAGAGCTATAGCACAAGACAAACCCTTGTCTGTAGAACCCTTGAATACCTAACCCTTGGGGATGGAAACAAAAAAAAAAACAAAAAAGACAAGATTTATTGTCGTGCAACTGTGTCTCCTACATTCAAGTTTCCAAATCAGTACACATTTATTCCTGATTAATCATTTGGGCATTTTATAACTGCAATATTCTTCAGACCAGAGTATAAATCCGCAGGTGTAAAAAACAACAACAAAAAAGTCTATATTTTGTTGCACCATTATTTGAGACCTATTCCATTGGATTTATCTCTTCTCCCTTATCACATTCATACCTATCATTTTTCAGCCAATGTTTTGACCCCACTCACCCCTTTTTGGTTTCCTCGTCATCATGGCCCATACCCATATCCAAGACTTCGAAGCTCGCTTCAATACCTTGCAATCTAATTTCACAGAGACCCAACAAGAAGTGAGACAACTCACTGCCAATATCTCCACCATCAATAAAAACATGCATTCCTCCATAGTCGCCTCAATCGAGGAACTCAAAGAAGACCTCAAACAAGACATTACTACCCAGCTTGAATCTATCACTTCAATGATCTGCAACAAGCTACATATGTCTGCATATCCCCCTTTATCTGACCCACCTTTGCATACCAAAGTTGAAACTTCCTCTCATTCCCATAATTTTCAGCCCCATCACTTTCAGCGTGACCTACACCTTCCGTGTGTGGATGTGACCAAATTTGATGGCTCAGATCCCACTAGTTGGGTAAATCAAATGAAACATTATTTATCTTTGTATGACATTACAGATGACTTGGCCAAACTCCGGTATGGTGTTCTCCATCTAGATCAAGAATGTTGGCAATAGTGGAATGGAGAAAAACTGCACATCAAGGATATGTTTCTTGGACACACTTTTTGGCAGAGATTTATGAACGATTTGACATAGACACCAACCATTTAGGTCATTTGACAAAGTTGAAACAATCTGGCACAGTGGAAGAACTTATAGTTTCTTTTGAGCGACTGACTTTTCATACAGAGGTCATGTCTCTTGTTTTTTTCCAAGAATGTTTTATCAGTGGCCTCAAGGATGAGATTCGTGCCCATGTCCTCATGGCTTGGCCTCAGAGTTGGGTGGAGGCTACTAAAAGAGATAAGGAAGAAGAATAGTTTGTCTCTTCTCAAAACCAGAAACCCTCCTTTATTCCTCGCACTAAACCAGTAAATCCCACTCCTACTTTTACTCCACTAAATATCCAAAAATTGACTAGGGATGAAATGGATGAACACCAACTCAAAGGCCTTTGTTATAATTGTGATGAAAAATATTTTCCGAGACATAAGTGTAAGGAACAAAATATTTTTATGGCCATCTCAGATGATGTTTCAGAAGAGGATGTTGAAGCTCCCCTTGTGTGTGTGTCACCTGAACCCACTGACATAACCCTTCCTTCATACCATCCTGAAGTCGAACCAATTATTTCCCTAAATGATCTAATGAGCTTCTCTTCTCTAGAAATTCTCAAACTAATTGGCTACATCAAGCATAGGAAGGTCATCATTCTTTTTTATAGTAGAATCACCCATAATTTTATTCATCATTGCATTGCCATAGAAACTAATTTCTATATCCGTGCAGAAAATAATTTCCAAATCATGATTTCCAATGGCAGGTCCATGAAATGTGGAGGGTGTTGTGAAAATGTGTGTCTCCAAATTGGTGACTACCACCTGAAATCTCATATGTTTTCTATCAACATGGGCGATTGTGACATTGTGTTGGGTGCAGACTAGATAAGTATTTTGGGTCCCATTCTCATGGATTTTAAGGAATTAACCATGCAATTCAATGAGGAGGTTCAAAAATATAAGTTACAAGGAATCACCATCGGTTCCCCTGAGATCATTATTTCCCATTGCATGGAAAAGATGCTCAAAAAATTTCATTCGGGTGTTATTGCCCAACTCCATGCCATACAAGCAACTGAGACACCATTTTTGTCGTAGGACCTCCAATCCATCCTCTCTAAACATCAAGTGGTTTTTCCCACTCCCTAGGGACTCCCTCCTTCCCTTGGTGTTCATGATCATTCCATTCCCCTTGTCCCAGGAATCCTTCCTCCCAATATCCGTCCCTATTGTCACCCCTTTTCCAAAAAAAATGAAATTGAGAAAATGGTTCAAGAACTGCTTAACATAGGTGTTATCCACCCAAGTACGATCCCCTACTCTTCTCATGTGGTCATGTTAATGAATAAATAAGGTTCTTGGTGCATGTGTCCTGACATCCATGCCCTCAAAAAACTCACCATTAAATATAAATTTCCCATTCTTGTCCTTGATGACCTCTTGGATGAATTGAGTGGCACCCAGTTCTTTACTAAACTTGATCTTCGTTATGGATATGACCAGATCCATATGAAAGAGGCACACATTCCTAATACTACCTTTATAACTCATGAGAGCCACTATGATTTTTTGGTCATGCCCTTTGACTTGTATAATGCTCCCTCCACTTTCCAAAGCCTCATAAATCATGTCTTTCATCCTTTTCTCCATCATTTTGTCTTAGTTTTCTTTGATTATATCCTCATCTATAGAAAAACCTGGAAAAAACATCTTGCTTATGTGGATCAAGTTCTCCATCTACTCTCTCACCACCAACATTTCCTGAAACAATCTAAATGTTCTTTTGGCACCTCAGAAGTCGAGTAATTAGGTCATCTTGTTGACAAGGATGTCATCAGGGTGGATCTTAAAAAGATTGAAGCTATGCAAGACTGGACTTACCCAAAGACTCTCAAAAGATTGCGTGGATTTATGGAATTAATAGGTTATTATCGCATGTTTGTTAAGAATTATGGAAAGATTGCAACACCTCTCACTGCACTCGTTAAGAAGAATTATTTCACTTGGACTCCAACAGCTGCTAAGGATTTTCGAACCTTGAATATGGCCATGTGTACCACTCCATTCCAGGCCCTTCCTGTATTCAAAAATACCTTTTTCCTTGAATTTGATGCTTCAGGGAAAGGAATTGGCATTGTCCTTATGCAAGATGGTCAGACTTTGGCCTTTACCAAAAAACAAATGTCTGAACTAAATTTGGGAAAATCAATCTATGAAAAGGAAATGTTGGCTATTTGGTATGTCGTTGATCTTTGACACCCTTATCTATTGGGGCAATGCTTCCAAATTAAGAAAGATCATCAAGGCCTCAAGTATTTCATGGAACAATGCATTTCCTCGCCAGAGCAACAAAAATGGGTGACTAAGTTCTTTGGATATGATTATGAGATCATTTACAAGAAAGGAAAAGACAATGTGGTTGCAAATGAACTTTTCCAAAAATATGAAGATGAAGGGTCCCTTTTTTCTCTCTCCTTCATTGTACCAGATTGGCTCCAAGAAGTTCACCAAGAATGGCTACACAATCCCAAAAGTTTGCATCTTATACAACAATTGCATTCCAATTTTCCAGTTTCCCCAGGTTACTCTTGGCTCCATGATGAGATTTGATACAAAGGTCATTTGTATTTAAGTAAATAGTCAAAAATTAAATCCATGGTACTTTTTGAACTTCATGCTACACCCACAACTGGGCTCTCTGGTTTACCAAAACCTATGACAGGGTCAAACGTTTTCTTTTCTAGGATGGTATGAAACAGGACATTCGTAATTTTGTGGCTAAATTTGATGTGTTTCAACACAACAAGGGAGAAACATTCAAATCTCTTGGCACACTAACCGCTTTCGATTCCACCTGTTATTTGGTAGGATATCTCTACAGATTTTATTGTAGGCTTACCTAAATTGGAAAATAAATCAGTCATCATGGTGGTAGTTGATCTCCTTTAAAAGTATGCTCATTTTTGTGCTCTTCAACACCCATTTACAACATCCATTATGGCTCAAACTTTCATGGATCAGGTCTTCAATATTCATGGCATGTCGCATTGTTAAGAACCAAAGAATGAACACACAATAGATCCACAAAGCAAGATAGAAGAAACCACACTTTATTATTACCAAACCCTTGAGGTAGGGCAACACCATACAATGGATCCTATTATGGAAGGGATCCTCTCATGTTC
>JZKD02S1188868.1:54812-66317 GCA_000966675.3 Picea glauca | reverse complement strand
GGAAGAGATCTTGAATTGGTAGAAGAAGAAGAAGATGATGATGGAGGAGAGGGTGGTGGAGAAGCACCATTCCCTCCATTTCCATTTGGAGTTTTATCACCACTTTCTCCCTTATGCTTTGAAGGGTTGGAGCCTTCACCTTACAACCGTGTATTTCTTTCTATCAAGATCTTCATCATCTCTCTCATTTCTATGACAACTTTTCTGAGATCTTCATCTTCTACAGGAACATGTTCATGACTCTCTTCATTAGCCATACTTGGTGAATGCCTCCTTGAAACTTGCGGTGATGGTATATGTTTTCTTCTTGAAGGATGAGAACTTGGCTCTACAAGTTGACCTTCTCCTCTTGTGAGTTTCAACCTTGTAAGCATTAGAAAACAAAACACTTGCAAATAATCAAGTCTTCAAAAACCTATGCTCTGATACCAACTTGATCTAAAAATGAAGAAGACTTGTATTCTTGAAAATATTTGCAAGTTAAATTTATGTGTTAAAAGAAAATGGATCAACTTTGCAACACAACTTTAATAGGATTTACTCATTCAAGATGCATACAAACAACAACATAATCAATGAACAAAAAACACATAACACAGCAAATGATAAAGGAGTTCACCCTTCTCTTGGGCTACATCTCCTGGTCTAGCTTCTAATGGATCATTTGTATTATTTTCTCAAAGTGCTAAAAAATGTGCATTACAATACTCAAAATTCCAAATAGACTGCTCCAATGGCTTCAGAATGTCCAAAATCCCCTAGCTGGGCTTTTTCGACACCTCGTTTGTCCAAAAAATGAAGTAGATAGACTTCCTGGAAGTCTCCCCTTCAAGCTTGTTGTCTCTGCATCTACAAAACGCACCTCCTCTGGCTCAACCTAGCCCACATGCAATTTAAAGCGTTAAAACTTGGCACTAGGCGCAACCGCACAACCGGTCCAAACTGTCGAACCATTTATACGCTGGCCCTAATTACCAAGGCCCGTGGGCACATGGCAGCCACATGACCGCGCGCCAACACAACAGGGCTTAGGTTTAAACAACCATTGGAACCGTATGTCAAACCTGCACGCATTGTATAGTGGTCACATGTTATGCCAAACCGTGCATATATATCAAACAGTTATAATATGGTTAGGGTGGTAACCACCGTAGTGCTGGTCGCATACAATACAACACATGACCATGGGCCGGGGCTTAGACCTAGCCCGGTCCACACCCAAATGTACATTATAACAATGTTAAATACAATGATTTGAACATATATAACAAGGAACATGTGGGGGCGCACTAGTTGGGTGACCTTTCCCAAAGATTTACCCTGCTCGGAGGTCACAGGGTCGACTCCTGCTAAGTGCAAAGGTTTTAACCAACAAACAAGTGACACATGGCGGCCTTTGATTGGGCCACGTGTTGCCTTCCCATTCGATGCCAACAAAACACGTCATATGCCAACTTCCCAGTAACTGTCTGCCACATCAGCGTATGGTCTTCCACGTCATCCGTACGGTCTACCACGTGATCGTCCGTACAGACTGTACGGACTGTACAATCAACATCCCTTTTTTGCTTGTTTTCCATTTTGAACAGAACGCGATATCTCTCTCTCCCGACGCTCATTTGAACCCAAATGAGTTGTGTTGGGTTCGCAATGACGAGGCCTACGCTCTCGTTTGATTTGAAGCGATTCCGAGCACTTTGAAATTTTGATCAAAATTTGATCCCCTCATCACTACGAGAACTATTAATATTTAATAATATTTATATGGTTACAAGAAATATTAATAGGATTACTAAGTATCTATTATGGAAGTCAATAAGAGATTATAAGTAATATTAAGATGAGTGGGTAAATACCTCTTTACTTATTATCACTTTTGAAATCAAGTTAGAATTTGAATTTCTCAATGATGTTAGTATACTAATATTTTTAAAGAAGGTTGAATCATTTATTTAAAACCATGTGTGTAAGAATACATGTATATTGATGAGTTTTAAATTAATGATTTATCTATTGAGTAATTAAGAATTAATTAAATAGTGTAGATTGTTCAATTACTTGGATTATTGCTAACAGATTGTGTAGCGTAGTATATTATTCTTTTGTGCCTTGAACATTATGGTTAACTATTTTCGTTGATCAAGTCTTGGATTTCAAAATGAATTTGAGGTTGTAAGAATAAGATACCTCCTTTTTCCTTAGAACAGTCACCAGTCCTGAGACCTTAGATGGTCAAAATCAACTAGGTGAATCATAGACTTGAGCATTGATTGTGTGTCTTAGAGGTCTTGACCTTGCAGGGTAGGTTGGGAGGGTGTCTTCTTTGTTAATATTGTGATATGATTGATATATAAATCACTAGTGATGTTGTATATTATTTCTTTCTAAGTAGTGATAGAGATGATTTTATATTTTTGTAATATTGATGTATGTAATTCTGCTAACACATGCCCTAACTCATGTTCTTTTAAAAAATAAAAAGTACCCACCTGTGTTTATGTCTTAACGAAGCGGGGGTTATTACAATAATTATATGTTCAATGAAGAAATTAACCAACCAACTGACTATGGGTGTATGCCTTTCCACCTATTAGCTCTCTATAAATTTATTTCGATGAGAAAACAAATGATAGAGGTAACCTACAGACCAACTTTAAGATTGGAAACTAGCCTTTCCAACCTAGAGAGGGATCTCTCTGAGAGTTAGTCTCTAACAGATAATGACTTTGAATTGTCGGCTAGATTTATTGTGTTTGTGAAATGTTTCTAGTTTCACTGGCAAGGAAATACAGAACCTTGGGCCATGGATTCAACCTCCTAAAAGAAAGAAAAATAAATGACTTGATAAATGAAACTTTGAGAGGATAAAGGCTAAGAAGGTGATGGTATTTCAGTTCAAATGTCATTGTGTGTGGAGAAATAAAGAGTACATAAAGAAACTCATAGCACCATTGAAGATGAATTCTAAATTTCTTAGAAGAAAACACAAAGTTTAAATGGCCAAGTCTAAAGAATCGCACAATGAATTCTAGACTTATTAAGAATTCCAATTTAAACAAAGGAAAGGAATGAATATACAAAAAACATGAAGTACATACATAGATGGGATCACAATATATCAAACCACAACCATTAGAATCTTTTCGTCAAATCCTCAAGACTTTTGCATTATATTTCAATGGGGTTCAATGATTACATTCAATAGTCTATTGTCTACACTACTTTGCAAACCAACTTGGATTACATTGAAAAGATACAATATATAGAGAAAACTACGCCCCTTGGGCTACCCCGCCTCAAAATATGTCTCCTAAAATTTCGGCTCCATATATTCCTTGCCAGATGACCTATCGAATAGAGTTTACTAAAAATGTAAGCCTGATTGCACCCACTCATGTCATAACCGACATCTTCCTCATGATCGTTCACTCATCAGTAAGGTTCAATAATTAAGAGGTGATGCATCGAATTTTCTCCTTGAGTGGTTACCTTAATGATCGAGTGCACTGCCATAAATTATTCCACGCACTATAATGGGATCTGGTTGTTGTTGTGCGATCACTGGCTATAATATGCATGTGGTGAGTTGGTATAGTAGATGGTTGTTGGTTGTATCCTATGCTTTCCATCTGGAAATGACGGTCAGGGGACCACACATATCCTTCAAAAATATCATGCATTTCACCTACACTTTTTCTTCTTGATAGGTGGGTTTACAACATCTTCACGATGAATATCCATCGCAGGGATGCCCATCAAAATTCTTGTTTCTCGATAGGAAACAAGACACAAGGGGAGAAAAATTCTATGCCACAATCCCAACAGAAAAAAAATGGGGTCATGTCAATCATGCCTCGGGCCTCATCTACAATATTAATACTCTGAGTGGTTTCCTTAGAGACAAGTTTGGTCTTTTCAAATTCTTCATTTTTCTCCACAAGACTGCACTCCCTTTAAGATTTGTTTGAGCACTCACAAGAGGTGCGCGAACGTTATCCATGGTCGGTCTGCATTCCTTGAAGTGATCCACAATTCTTTCCTCTGACATCCTTTGTTCCTTGTGCAATTGAATGATTACGTATTGTGCTTCTCTGAGTTGTATTTTGAGCCAATTCTCATTCTCTTCTTGGATCTGCAACGTTGTCGTTTTTCCATCCCTTTCTGCTAACTAATTTCTCAATTATCTATTCTCCTGATACAATTCAACAATAGCGAGTTTCACTTTATTCAACTATTGTGACGAATCCAAAACCTCCATGTTTTCAGTTCCCGACCCTCTCCATATTTCACTAACTCCCCTACTTGAATCTTCAATAGGTTTTAGCCAAACAACATGCATGAGTAACTTCTCAACAACAGATTGGATGTGTGGTTCACTGGGAGTTTGGGTCTCCTTGGGATTCTTTATCAACCTCAACCCACATCTTTCCTGAGGTACTGGTTGTTGGGATGACAAATATTTTATTTATTTTCCTTTTCCTACGGCCTATTCCATTATTTCCCCCGCACTGCGAAATGTTGCTCCCCTCATGGGTAGAGGGAAGTCTCCAATGGGGTCCCTGGGGATGCCAACTGAAATCATAAATGAATCCCAATATTTGTCCATCCATCTCAATTCCTCGACTGCCAATAACTTAATCAATTATTTATGGAATACCTTCTTCTTTGGTTGGTTGACTTCGGCCTAGATGTTGTCTGCCATACTTTCCAAGCTTCGATGTAAGAGGAAAGGTAAGGGTAGAGGTATTTTCCCTGTGAAATGCATCAATATCCTGATGTGATGTGGGTATATTCTGTCAGACCTTCTTTCACAGGTGAAATACCTTCTAATCACCTTTAAAATATTTTGGAAAGGCTCCCAGAGATACCGACTCGGAACGCCCACTCTGATTTTCCCGTTTAGACAGTTTGGATTGATAAAGTATTCTTGCAATGGTCCCACATAACCCATTAAACCTGAGAGTGAATTTTTCAGCCACCTTTGCGTTGTATCCTTTAATATTCTCACAATAGCGCATACATCCGACCTGTTCAAAATATTCCCTAACATTCGGGTCTTCATTTATTAATGCCAAGTCCTGAGGTTAGGGCCCCACAGCTCTGCCACTTCGCGCCTTCTTCCTTATGTCTTGGGATGTTTTCATGATGAAAATGTGTATTTGTTTTGTGCGGGTGGTAACGAATGATAACACCCTCTTTGCACAAAAAATGGAGAATGGTATAATTCAAAGACACCTATTCGAGTGGTAGTTATAGAAACTTTGTGTGACAAGAAAAATGAACTCTAGGAGATTATTGCGTGGCTACCAGGTGCTATGAAAAAATTCAGCGCAGAAGGAGTTCAATGTTGTGATAAACAAAAATAGTAGGTTGGTTGCAGTAGGGAATCGTGACACAAAATTATGGCACGGTGGCAATGCGTTGCGATACTGGTGGCGAGTCAGGGAATTTGGATGTGGAAAGCAATTTTGTGCGACAGGAAAGGACTCTGATGAAGAAAGGATGATTGTGACAGGAACTATTGCCTGACACACTAGCTCACAGAAGACTCCAATAGGCTTCAAACCATGATTGAAAATGAAGGAGACGCAAAAATATTGAATGAATAGACTCACAACGTAACCGATGGAAATTGACTTTCCCATAGCGAAAGAACCCAAGACTTGCAGAAAAAATCGAAGACAATGCACACAATCGGATGGTAAAGGAGAAACACACAGGGTGACTAGTATTTATAATTGAATGGGCGAGAGATGGAATCATGCAGAGGACGATAAATCCATGGTGGCGAGAAGTTTTGAAACAAATTGAATATTTATGCAGCACAATCGGGTGACATGGACACTTTGAAGTGTGTAAAGTGTTATCACTATAACAATTTTTTATGGAATCCAAATCTTGGGACTTAGTAAGAGAGAAAATCAGTGTAGAAGTGCGAAAAACTGGAGGACAATGCCATATTTAGCGGACGATGCTAAGTCTAGAGGAGGCATAGAGTTGACGGGACCTAACGGGTCATAGATCTCAGAAATCCAAAATCAACGATCATAAACCATATCATGTGGAAAACTAGTACGAAGGTTAATTATTTGAAAGCAGATCGATGAAAATACCATGGTTTCAACTCGGGACCATGTGGCGCCACCGGATGCATATCGAGGAGAAAATAAATCTACCCCTAACTGCTTTTCCTCACCCCAAAAATTTATGAAAAACAAGTGCTACAGAGATTGTTGTGAAATGGCTAGCGAAAGTAAGTTGGGGGTTGTTAGCACTTGGTAAATTTCCTATAGGTTGAAACAGATGAAATCTATGAAAGGTAACTTTATCCAACCACTTTTAAAGCTGGGATCTAGCCCTTCCAGCTTCAGAGAGGGATCTCTCTATATGATTTAGCTTTGTTTTTAAACTTTATATGTTAGGCTAGGTAAAGAAAAATGTAGGTTTTGTTATAAAAGTGTTTTTTTGAATTGGTTGAGATAGTTTACACATCCATTGGGCTATGGGGTCTGTGTTTAAATAAAATATGAAATACAACCAAAAACGTGAAGGAAGATTTCCACAGGGCGAGATAATATACTCACTAGATCTTTTAGTAGCTTAAATGATGGACAGAAGAAAAGATGAGAAAGATAAATTCAACTAAGAAGCAGTTAAGAATTTCTTAATTGAAATCACTAGAAGATAAACATTAAAATTTTTCGAGTCAGAAACAGGGTATCTAAGATAAATCCTGCAACATTCGTTACTCTTAAAGATTAGTTTCAGAAAACAATATGGTCACAAATAAAGAATAACAATCAACATTAGAGAATAAACATCACTAGTGAATACACAGAAGAATCCTGTAAAAGTACCTCCTTTTATTAATGGAAGATCTCTTCAAAAATGGTACAGTCTGATAGCGTCAGGGTGTGAAGATCAACAACCCCCAATACTTCGAAAGGTGAAGTATTTATAACTCAAATTACAAACGTTCCTGTCATAACTGATCAGGATGTGCTAATTCTATTTTTAGCCTAACTGATTTATATAATCAAACTGCTTTATGACTTGGTGCAACTGCACGCAGAATTTTTGGGTAGACCGTTGACGAAGCCTTTGCACGACCTCATATGACTGGACAGGTGACTAGACCTAGACAACTCATCTACTAATCGAGCAGATCGTAGAGTTCCTCCCATCTGAGATGACTAGGCACAATGAATTTGAGCAGTCTCTGATACACTTCGTCCATTTCTGTATACTTAGCGAATGTGGGCTTAGTGAGGAATATGTATCGAATCTCGTGTTGGATACTGATGTCCAACTGAAGGGCATCCAAGAAATATTTGCCGGTGATGCTCCCTTGTATTCCTGCAAACTTTTAACTATCCTTGGACACCTCGGCTAATCTCTTCTTGTAATCCGGAAGTGTCATCAGTTTATCATTAATAACTTTCACATCAGGTAGACCTTTCTTTTGGAGAGCCTCAATCTTATTAAAAAACCTTTGTACCCCCTGGTCCATGATCTGAACCTTTTCTTCCAATTGAATCATTAATCCTCTCTTGGTCAAAACTCTCTTGACCTCAAGGATGGTCTCTGTTCTATCCTCTATCTTCATCTCTTCTAGCTCTTCTCTGGTCTTAGAATTGAGGAATTTGATGATATCATTTGCCTGAGTTGGTCTATCTCCCAATTCTACTCTGATCTTCTCAATAGCCTGTTTAATCCTTTGGACCAACTCGTTCTACTCAAACATGATTTGGATCATGGGCCAGATCGCATTTATGGACTTTGTGATGTTTGTCCATACATTCTCTTTGACCTCTGCCAAAGTCTTCCCTGCCACTGTTTTCTTTTGGAGATGTTGTAGTTCCTTCTTGACCTGCTCAGTTATCTTCTTTTCTTTGGAGAGACTGGTATGGAATGAAGTTTTGATTTCCTGGAGGTTCTCAACTTTCGTTTTAAGCCTGCTGATCTTTGTCTCTTGCAGGTTCATCTTTTCCGTGGATTTGGCGAGGTCGGTTGTTCCCTCTTGTGGTGTCACTGGTGTTGTAGATGGAATTGTTGTTACTGCTGCAGTGCTCAATCCTGCAATTGGGATGGAACTCAATGGAATGCCTTCCATTGGATTCAACTGCTCTTTCTCTTTCAATAATCTCTCCATCTCAGCTTCCATTTCTTTGAGCTGAGCATTCTGCTTCATGAGCAGCTTTAGCATCTCGTCCTTCTCTCCTTCTTTCTCTTCTATCTCTTTTTCCTGCGAGTCCTCTGTGGGTGGGAGCTTCAGTTGTTTCCTCAAAGAGGCGATGTCTGCATTCTTATTCTTTATCATCTCCTCTGTAGCTTTGACGTTTGAAGGATCATAGACGATCTTTAGAAACAACTCCTCCAATGTCTTGATTCTGTTGTCCTTCGCAAATGACAATATCTTTTCAAGCTTGAGTTGTGTCTGAGCGTTGTTCAATGATACCTGTAATTTTGTTGCAGAAGCAGAAGCATGTGCCAATGTATGGAATACCATCTCCTCTGTCTACTTTTGTAGATCCATCTGATCTGTTGGGTGCACGTCCTTCATCTAGAATTCGAAGGTGGCTCTCTTGTAGTCTATGATCACCTTGGGGTCTGGTACCTGCACCTGAAGGAAGGCCATGTGCATCCTACCTCTTTCTGTGTCAAATGCAGACAGTAGCCTATGCGGCGCAGTGGACGACTACTTCCGAAATTGAGCGTAAGTACTGCTAGTAAGGGTCTGATTTCTTTTCTTAATCATCTCGTACTTCTTGAAAATGCTCAACTTGGGCCCAGTCTTGCCTTACTAAGTGTCCACTGGAGAATCTATGGATTTCTTCGATAATGATGGGGTGATGTCCTTAAATATGCTCGAACCGAAGGATGGAATCACAGACTTGGTCACTGTGGTAGGTGGACTTTCTTTTTCTTCTATCTGGCAGGGAAATGAAACTGTCTTGGGCCTCTTCGTGTGTAGCTGGAACTCTTCAGACGACACTTCCTTGATAGGAGGAGACGAATATTGTCGAGGCCTTTTTTCCTTGGGAACCTCTGGTGTGGTCGTTGGTGGCACAGAGGTCGGGGGAACCTTCTGCTCTACTTCAACCAAGTTGTCCGTCAACCATACTATCTGATTAGCAAATTTTTGAATCTTAGACTTTGCTTCATGAACGTACGGGATGTTTTTGTTCTTCACCCGCATTTCTGAGATGATCCCACAAGGATCATAATGCCACGGGAAA
Organism: Picea glauca; assembly: GCA_000966675.3. Lineage (NCBI taxonomy): Eukaryota > Viridiplantae > Streptophyta > Pinopsida > Pinales > Pinaceae > Picea > Picea glauca. The sequence continues at coordinate 57,078 of JZKD02S1188868.1, read as the reverse complement.
CTTAGGAAAAACTTCATCTCTCTCAGCATCCGGTCTGCTTCTTCTCCGACGCCACGACTGTTACAGATGAAGGAGCCAATCTACCCCTTGATTCAAAGTTACTTCTTTTTCTTTAATGACACAGAATGGATGTCATCTGAATTCATGATTTGTCTTATATACTCTAGAGAAAAAATTCTTACCGGCACATATTTGGGCAGCTTGTAGGGTGCCAACTCACACCCATACACACTGATCTCTGAATGGTTTTGATACAGGTATCAATCCCCGGTCTTCGTGTTGTCCGAGAGATGCAGAATTCTCTGGACTTCGTCATTTATTCGAGGCTCGGGCCTGCCACTCAACATGCTTACCACTGGGTGGTAGAAAAGATCGATGAACGCCTTGAAGCTATATTCTGTGGAGTTATGCTTCAGCAATGAGGTCCATGCAGTGACTGGCTGAGGCCTTCCATCTGTGTCCATTTTCTGCATGGAAAAACTGAATTTATCTACTTGGAAGTAAACAAACATGTATTCCAGTATAGACGAGTATTTGAACATGCCTTCCGTGCCAAAATTCATGAACTGTTCGTGAATATTTTCTGCCAAGAAGGTGCTGAAATCAAATTGGGTGGTGGGATTTTCATCATTGGAGAAAATGGATAGAAAACCCATAATGGGCTCATCTACCCACTGGTCAGAATAGTACCCCAGCAGGGCACATAGGGAGGAAATGATTTGGTTTCCCTTGGTGGAGAACATGGACGACGGGTAAGGGGTGTTTGTGGAAGGGAATTGAGTGGAAGTGGGAAGGAAAAGCTCGAATATTTGAGCTCTCTGGGGAAAAGTCATCTTCGGATATAACTCTGTAAGGATTTCTAGGTTGAAAGGAGATGCAGACTCGGCACGGGGAATTTGCATCATCTATTCTATGTCTTCGGGCGTGATGAGGAATAGGGTGTCTCTGGATGAGGAGATGACGACTCTTTGTTCAGGAATACAATGATCTTGGCATTTAAGTGCAAACTCGGGAAAATGGTGGATCTGGGGAAAAAGGTACAGGGGAAAATTGGACTCCTAGAGTCCAATTTCATCGCTCTAGTCCAAGAAAACCTTCCTGAGCCATGACTGGAGGTCTGAGAAATTGAAATCGCATATGGTATCTGCGATCAATCTGTCTTTGTCGAGCAGCGGGATCTTGTCCAAGTCGACAGGAGGCGGGAGAAAAGGATTCTCCTCTCCTTCTTCTTGTCTTAGCTTTGGCACCATCTCTGCGACAGTACCTGCAATAAACATGAAGTTAGTGGGGTCGACTGACTGTGGATGAAGGCGAAGGAAATGCAATGGAGGAGTAAGAGGTAAATTTTCTGGTGCGATGGATGAATAGTGAATGAAGGGGGAATAACGGTAGTTTTATTTAAAACTGGGGTCAGTTGGGCACGGGAGACAGGTCAACAGGATAAAGGGTATGTTATGCAGTAATAAATGAACAACGGGCCACTTGGGGGTGAGATGGCAGGTGACGGTGGCCAAAACATATGGACGGGTGACGTGGCGGCTAGGGATTGGAGGTGAAAGTTGCATTAAGGGGCTGGTCATGAATGAAAGGGGTTAGGGGACTGACAACAGTTATGGGATGGGACATAACTCGGGAACAAGTGGAACCTAGTGGAAGATGACATCCACAAGTGACGGGAGCTATCAGATAGTATATGGTGATGGGACTTCGGCACAAATAGACTGACGCCACGTATGATAAGGGGCCTGCCAGAGGGGAAAAACCATTCCGCCCCCCCCCCCTCGGGTAAAAGTAGATCATCAGGGGGGGTCTGAAATCCAATTAGGGTCATTGATCTACGTGCCCTCTTCCTGGCCGCAGATCTTAGTGTGTCGTTTAACACTCATTCCAGACCCCACCCCCCCCTCAGTTAAAGGCAGAATGGATGGGGGGGTCTGGAATCTAATCTGGATCATTCATTTACGCGCTCGTTCCTGGACCATCCAGATGTGCACATGTCTTATCACCGATTCTGGACCCCATCCCACCCCGAGTTAAAAGCAGAACGGTCGGGGGGGTCCGGAATGCTCTGTGCGCCGTAGATCTGGGTGCCACGATCATAACCATTGAAATGTGTAGGAAGCATAAACTGGGGTGCGGAGAACACATGCACTGGGAAAACTTAGGATAAAATCATTTTTATGGGTTTTTTCCCAAACTTTCAAATAACACCACCAAGGGACTTCGATCAAGCAATCTTTTAAGCATTTGAGACATGGTGCAAACA
>JZKD02S1188868.1:0-11776 GCA_000966675.3 Picea glauca | reverse complement strand
ATGGAGAAGAGAAAAATATTAATTATGGTTTTTTAACAAAATCAAACAAATTATAGATAATTCTTTTTTATTATTATTATTTTTATTTTGAAATGAGATGCAAAATGAAAAAAAATAATTTAATTAATTATTATCACCAAAAGATTTTATGAAAATGAGAAACCAACCAAGATATTATTTGATGAAGTATTGAACACGTTATTCAAAATAGTCAAACTTGCTAATGAGAAAAAGAAAGAACACATAATCATAATTTAAACGAAAGTAAACAATTGATAAAAATTAACGTCTTTGTTTAAATTGAGATTTTTATGCTCGTTTCTAAATTTTGACATATACTCTTGTAATGAATGTCTCATACTATAGTGAATGTCTTGAGTTTGTCTCAAAGCAAGCCAAGGTATGGAACTATTTGAAAAGGTTGATTATGTACCTCATTATAATTATCAAGATTCGAGTGGGGGCCCTTTAAATTTTGTAAAATTTAGGGGGAGTTGTTGGGGCCCAACAAGTATCCATGAGAAGATGTGCAAGAATAGATCATGCAACATGGTGGATAGGCATAAAAATCAAAGAACCACCCAGTTTCCACAGACTAAATGATTTGGAAACATTTTTGACACAATATGAAGATGAAGTATTAGAGAACCAGAGGCTACTAGCACTTGACTTAGCACTCATGGCCACACCTGCAATATGGTGGGGTGCACACAAAGATACTATCACAGACTGGTATCAATGTAAGAGATTAATGCGCATAAGGTTCAGCACAAAACATAAAAACAATAAACAACAGAAGTACGATGGACACAGAGCACCATCGGAACACTTGGAGGCGTGTAGAACGCTATGGAAAATGACACCACCTGAGGAATGGCCTCATCACTTCATACATACTTTAGAAGGCATACCATCGAATTGGTACATAGACCAGGAATTGCACAAAGGAATTACAACATGGAAAATATTGCAGCAGAACTTCGCAGTCACTTTCTCATTCGAGCATGAGAACCCCAACATAGATGCAGCCTTTAAACATATAAGAGGAGGAATATTCATCAAAGAACCAGAAATATAAACTATCACAAAAGAAAAACAACAGAACAAGAAAACAACCAAGGAACTACTATCATGTTACCATGTATAAGAGGAAGCACCAGACGAAGATGAGCCGCGTGATATTCAGATTGAAGAAGTAGAAGGAAAAAACAATGTGGAGGGACCACTGATAGAATCCAAAGTAATTTCCGCGCCAATCAAGGTAAAGAAAGTTAACACTGAAATAGTTGAACATCCCAAAATGGCCAGTATTGGAGACTACTGGGATGAGCCAACAATAGAAAGAATCACAGAGTTGTTGCACGAATACAATGACTTGTTTCCTACAACATTTACAGAGATGAAGGGTATAGTAGGAGAATTGGGAGAGATGAAGATACCACTCAGACCTAAAGAGAGACCGATTAGACAACAACTGTATAGACTGAACCCCATATATAAACATAAATTTAAAGAGGATATCAACCTGATGCTCGAAGCCGACATCATCGAACCAGTCGAGGAATCAAAATGGATAAACCCGATGGTAGTATAGGACAAGAAACAAGGAAGATGGATAAGGATATGCATCGACTTAAGGAAGTTGAACGATGCATTCCTACACGACCCATTCCCTACACCATTCACAGATGAAGGGTTAGAGAATGTGGGGGGACATGAATCTTACTTATTCACTGATGGATTATCAAGCTACCATTAGATTAAGATAGAAAAGGAGGACCAATACAAAACCACATTCGCAATGGAATGGGGATCTTACCAATATACAGAGATGTCATTTGGACTAAAGAATGCACCAACAATCTTCTCCAGAGTGGTTATCGTAGCATTTAAATAATTCATCCATCATTTTCTCGAAGTATACCTGGATGACTAGACAGTCTATATTCTATTGAAAAACCATGTGGAATTTTTACGCTTGATGCTAGAGCGATGCAGACAGTGCCATATATCACTGAATATCAAGAAATGCATATTTGGAACACTGATTGGGATACTATTGAGCCATATAGTATGCCAATAGGGGCTATTGTTCGATCCGAAAAATATCGTAGCCATCGTCAATTTACTAGCACCAAAATAGTCTGTCAACTACGAGCGACGTTAGCACACACATGATACTATAGGAAATTCATCAAAGGATATGCATAGATCACCGTACCAATGGAAAAATTGTTAAGGAAGGATACAAAGTACCAATGGAATGATGAGTGTCAACACAACTTGGATACTCTGAAGGAAAAGATGGTTACTGCATCGAAATTAGTATTTCCAAATTGGGAAAATACATTCCATGTGAATGTAGATGCATCCGTGATAGCACTTGGAGCTATCTTAGCACAACCAAGACCAGGAGACTTGGATCACCCAATAACATTCTCAAGAAGAAAGCTATGAGACTCAGAACAAAATTATAACATGGCAGAAAGAGAAGGCCTAGCTATGGTTTACGCACTTCAGAAGTTCATACATTAACTATTGGAAAAAAAAATTAAGATGCTTATAGATCACTCAACCCTGAAATATCTAGTCAACAAGCTAGTGTTGGGGGGGAGAATATGTCGATGGTTATTTTTATTTCAATAATTTGACTTCGAAGTAATAGTCAAACCAGGAAAACTAAATGCAGGACCAGACCACCTATTACAGGTCACAAATGGAGAAGAACCCATGAACTTAGAAGACAACTTTCTAGATGCACAGTTATTCTCAATATAGATTGTTGATGACTACTTCGTAGATATCATCCAGTACTTGAGCACAAGTACCACGCTACAAGAATATACCACCACGCAGAAGAAGAACCTGGTAGTACGTGCAACCAACTATCAATTGATCGCAAGTCATCTATACAAGATGGGCATAGATAGCATCTTGCGAAGGTACGTGTTAGAGAATGAACGACCAAGTATGGCAGGAGGAAATTATGTAGGAAACGCTACTGTGCAGAAGGTACTCCACGCAGGATTATGGTGGCCAATGATTCATAGAGACTCAAAAGAGTAATGTCTGAGATGCGATGTCTTTCAAAGGGTAGGCAAACCTAACAGATGGGATGAGATTCCATTATGACCGCAGGTGAAATTACAGGCATTTGATAAATGGGAAATCTAATTTGTGGGACCAATTAAACCACCAGCCAAAATATCAGGGGAAAGATACATCATCACCGCGATGGAATACCTAACAAGATGGGCAAAAGCCATAAGAGACTGCAGCACAGAGATAGTTGCACACTTCTTATTTGAACAAGTAATCACCAGATTCAGGTGCCCATGAGTTTTGATGAGCGACCAAGGCACGCACTTCATAAAAAGAACCATATGCATGATGCTATAAGAGTTTTAAGTTCACCATCAAAAGAGCACACCATATCATCGACAGGAAAATGACACAGTAGAAGCCTTCAAGAAAATCCTTGAGAACGCACTAAAAAAGATCTGCAACGTCAATAGAGATGACTCAAACCTCAAAGTACCAGCAATATTATGGGCGTATAGGATGACATGAAAAACATTGATAGGGAACACACCATTCAAACTAGTCTATGGCCAATAAGAAGTAGTGCCATTAGAATTTTTAGTACCCAGCTTATGCGTAGAAGCTATCACACAAATGACAGAACGAGGCGCAATACAGGAAAGACTGAATCAGTTATTGTCAATGGAGGAAGACCGAATCCTAGCAAGATTCCATCAACAAGTGCAGAAGGCTAGAAACAAATATTGTCGTGATCGACACATCAAGAAGAAGATGTTCAAGGAAGGAGATCTAGTATTTCTCTATGACAACAAATCATTTCAGAACCCAGGAAAACTAAGAATGCATTGGTTAGGACCATACGAGGTAAAATATATAACAGACGGAGGAGCTGTGTAGTTAAGGAATTTAGTAGGTGCATAACTTAGAGGAATGATCAATAGGAGACGACTGAATCTATACAAGGACAATCGACCACCCACCTCACAGTTAAAAAATAAAATAAAAAAATCAACAATCAAAACAGAGAACAAAAAGAGGAAACAAAACTAAAAAGCGCGAAGCATGCCAGAGATAGAAAATCCACATGATGTTTGAAACATGAATGTCACAAATTCAAGGACAACGGTTACATACCAAAGAAAAATGAGCGGGAAATGAAAATTCGACAAAAGCAATATGACAGGACAACACTAAGTGAAATTAAAGCACAACAAGGACTGATGAACATCACATTAAACATGCCAACTGGAAACGACAAAGTAACCGTAATGGCAAGTACAAAACTTTTGCATATGCATTGAACCCACAATTATGGTGCATTAATCGAATCATGGAGGAAGCATCCTTGACAAGCTTCATGACAAGCCCATACAACATGCAAGCACGAAAGCAACTAGTCTATTCACGAAACGAGAATAGAGAGAGGGAAACAGTAGCCAGAACGAACATAGCAAGACCACATAGCTCACCAAAGTCATTCAAACTTAGAAAATGTTCAACAATCACCACTACGGCACCACCAAAGTCCACAGAACTAGGCCAGACAGCCAGACCAACCAAGGTTCAAACTAGGTCATGAGGACCACTAGAAGAAACTGAGCAGTAATAGCCGGAGATCATCGATATCAACGAGATACCATCCCCAAAGATGATACTGGTGAACTCTACACCAATACTAGAAGAGATTCAGTAGCCACAAGCAGAGGCCATGAAAGAGGATATGTCAGTAGCGACGCAGAAGCCTCAGAACGAGGAAGATGAAATCCAATAGGAAGTGCAACCAGAAAGCATTGAAGCAGCCGTGGAAGTTAACATAACGACACAGAATCTGGGAGAAGCAGTGAAACTAGACGAGTCACAGGTACCTAGCCTAGGTCAACCAATAGAGGAGACCGCTGGAACTACCTCATCTTGGCCAGAGTGGCTTACAGGGGAGTAACCAGGAATTGATGAAACTTCAAACCAGCCACCATAGCAAGAAGACAGATTTCATATACCAAGATCACCTTGCAAGAAACCGACAGCAGAAATTGTGCTACCACGCATACCAGATGGAGTATAGGTAGACCCGCAACTACTGGGTCACATCGGGAAGCTCAAGTATTCCGACCATGACGTATTAGATGAATCCAAGTACCTAGAACTTACACTATTTTATGCATAACATAGTGGTAAACCAACTTGGAGAAACGATCAGCTAGCCACATCAGTGGGTAGCTGGACTTGACAGAACAAGAATTTTAGGTTTTCTCAAACTTCCAGATTTTGGTAGAAGCCAGTATGCGACAACATGCGTCAAGCAACTATTAGAAATCAAACATGGAGGGGATATATGGTTGGAAAAACCCATCCCCATAACTTTTGAGCTTATCACGCAGATAACAGAACTACCCAGCTGGGGCATGGATCCCGCGTTGATTCTGGACGATAAATCCAAGGAGAACTCGTTAGCAGAGGAAATGAAGAAGAAATATGGTACCACCGGGGGGACAAGAGGCATTATAATTAAACGGATCAACAATGCAACAACACAATTGGGCGCAAATATCTTAGCCTGTAAATTGTTAAGAAAATGCCACAAAGACAAAGTACCAGTAGGAGTCATCGTAGTTACAACTCAGTGAACAAAAGGAAACCTCCCTGAGTTGGGTGCCTTATCTATTAAAATTGTTCCAAGTGTACTGCAAGGATTTGCAAGACCTCAGTACATAATTCCATTACTTATGGTTACTCACCCTCATAGCCTTCATGGGATGGCGAGAACTAGAGTACATAATTTTTTGTACTAGACCACAACCAGCAGGAGCGAGATATATATTACCGAAATATGGGCCACAGGCTAGGCATAAGAGGGAGAATAGAATCATATTTTAAGCATACCTATGGGACATATAGGAATCTATCAGACCATCATGGAGGATAACACCAGAGGCTGTCGCATGATATGGGGACATCGCTAATTGTTGGGCTACATGTCAAGCCATGTGGATACAACCAAGGCAGGATCCAAATAAATAGTGGCTACGGATGCACTACTGCATCACAAAAGGGTGACATTGAGATGGTCATCAGTGAATGGCCTGATGAATGGAGAATCCCATCCATTCCTCGGGAAGTACCAGAAAGAAAAACAGAAGGAGAGGCAGTGTAGGCAGAAACACAACCTCTGCAAATCCCAGTGCCAAAGAAACCAAGGACGGACCAAAACAATCTGAATTAGGCACACGAAGGGTCAAAGCAGATAGGAACCCAAAAGGGGAAGAAAGCGACCAATAGATAGCCGAAACAAGCTAAGGGAGTGTAGGAGACTACCCCAAATCCAATCACACAGGAACCAGGGGGAACTAAGATACCGGTTGTATAAGAAGCAAGCGTGCGCAAGAAATCAAAGACCCAACGAGCATCACCGAAATATACGATCATGGAGGACGATGGAGAAATGATCGCCAGAATGTTCCAGGACTGTCTAGCATAAGACTTCAATCACACAACACATCACAGGGATAAACTAAAAAAAGAGTTGGCATAAATGGGACAACTCCTTAGGACACTCGGGGAGGCCCAAAGAGCAAGTAGCAGCAGAGGCATAGATTCGTCAACAACACATACCAACGAAAGAGTGGAGGTAGAAGAACGAGACCCAATCCTTCCAATGCCACATGCACACGCAATGGTCTACATAAAACCTAGCATGTTGCGAATGGACAAAATCATGGGACAGACACCACTGAAGGATTTGAACCACATCCAATTTTTATTGACACAGATTCTATCAAGGGAACTATACAAATTGTAGGTTAGCATCAACCATGAGATGCAATCTTGGGAACATAAAATATTAGTCGAGCTACAACAAGAAACAAAGAAGCAGGAAGCGTTGTAAAAAGATTGTGAGCAAGCCGAATCCGAAACTCAGGAGGAGAAAGAACATAGGGAAGAACTGGAACAAAGAGGGGGAGATATTTTTGGGAAACTCCCAAGCGCTTCTCAAGGAACCGAACTCCTAGCCATAGAAAATATCGACCAGATTACACGGGTAATTGATCGATATCAGAAGAAGGTTGAGGGTCTCTGAGAAAAACTCACACCAAAAAATCCACTGGCAGTAAAGGAGCAAAGGAAGAAGGAAGAAACAACGCAACTATAGGAGATAGAACATCAAGTTAGGATAGCAGTGGAATTGTTTGATAAAATAGTGCAAATTTGGACAAGAATGGACGAGGATCCACAGGGCTAATGCTAGGACAAGGAAGAGGAAAGGATCAATGCAGTGATACAAGAACTCAAACAGAGGAAAAAGACCATACCTCCTAGAACGCGTCAAGGGGACGCAAGAGCTAAAGAATATGCAAGTAGAACTTATCAGTATACAAACGCAGAAACAAAAGTGTCAGGCTCAAATAGAACCACTGCAGGAACGAGTAGCAGAATTACTCGCACAGGCAGAAGGAGATAGAACACAGATAGCACAAACACAGGCATAATGTGCAAGATTACTAAGCAACGAAGTGGAAGTTCAAGTAGTGGATACCATTAAGCAGAAGACCACGCAGGCACTGACAAAACAAACAGAGCTGAAGGAAAAGTTCCAGGTGATCAGCAAGGAGATTGAGGCAGCTCAGAAATATTAGGTGACATGGGACGAGTCACATGTTAATGTTGGGGGCCTGTTGGCACCAGGACAAAGTAGAAAGAAGGACGATCGTGGGAAATAAAGCGTGCAGAAATGGAAGTAACAGTTGGAGAAAGAACAACACACGCACATGCAAGGAAGCATGCACAAGGAAAGCGACAGCTGGAGGAAGAACAACACGCATGTGTGGGAGGAAGACCTAACGTCGGTACAGTTAGGGTTTTGGTAATTTTTGGTAAGAAGGTTGAAGAGCCTGAAATGTATAAATATAGATATGTAGATATCATATAGATTTTGTTGGTTGATTGAGTTTGATATATTAGGTTGGCATTTTTACAACAAGTTTACTATTTTGTAAGGGTTCGGGTTCTTATAACATTCTGATGGAGGCGTTATGCAAGACTGTTATGTACCATTTTTGTAAGTTGTTGAGCTAGGGGAGAAGGAAAATGGTAGATTATGGGGATTATATTGCAGCCTGAGGAGCCTGGTGCAATCTATTTCTCCTCATATAAATCTTACCCATAAGAGGGGAATTGTAAGCGCGCGATGCCAAAATTGTAGAACTACGATAATAAAAGAGACAAGAGCCAAATATTTGTGGACGTAGACCAGGGGGAGGGTGAACCACGATAATATATGTGTAATGTGATGAATGTATGCATCTCTTTACTTTCTTTCAGCAGTTTATTGTTTTTCTTAACAAATGAGTTAATACATTTCTATGGAACAAGAATATGCTTCTTGCGAAGTAACCCATGTAATGGAAATATGTACCTGTGAGGAATACGTAGATTACACTCATAGCTCATAGTGCATGGATCTGTTTAATAAACCCTTATCTCATACTCAATCCGAGGCTGTAAACACCTGAGTCTTACATACACCCATTTAAAGCTATCTTGAGTGAGACTACACAGTGAATTCTGGGTACTGTGTTTCCTTCTGGTTTACCAGAAGGGCCGATAGTTTTAGATGATTTTTTGGTAACCTGAAATATATGAACCTTGAGTTAACAACTCAGATAGTATAAGAGAGAACTTAAAAACCAACACCCGCAATGCAACAGGACCGTCGATCTCACAATCTTGATGGTGCCTCTGAACTAACAGATTAGATATATCCCTTTCAAAGTTGTGGATCATATCTGACCGCTTTCAAATCAATGGCTATGATTTGTTTCAGAACTCCAGACTTCTGAGATATCAAATCTCAAACTTCCCCTCGAAGTATGTGGATTCCTGTTGTGTGTCCACTTGAATCAGACGGTTGGGGCTTACTTCGGGCCTTTACCTGAAATCTATAGATTTATGCCACCTTTCCTCTTGACCTGATGGCTATGAATTACTTTGGGACTTTACCCAGAATCCATAGATCTACGCCACGTCTCTTATGGATTAGAAGGTCTAGATTCACCTCGGACGATCTGACACTTGAGATTTACTTTGGACGATTTGACGAATGAGATCTACTTTGGATGATCGGATGATTGAGATTTACTTCGGCTCTCCAGACTTCGGGAGTCTCAAATCTCAACTGAAAAATCTCGAACAGATTTCTCCCGAGTCCACAATATGTTGCCACATGTCTACTCCGATCAATGGTCTATATCCTCTCTCCACAAACACAAATCTCCAGAGTGAATCCCTCTGAAGTGTCGGATCTTCTAACACCTATCCTCCCCAAATCAATGGCCCTGGTCCTCTTCGAGACTTCGACACTTTTCAACCAAGACCATATCAATGGTCCTTCGACCTCCTCCCCAATCAACGATTGATATCTCCTTCGGTACTTCGAGGCTTTAACCCTCTTCTTTCCTCCAAAGTCCGTCATACCCAGAGTTCTAGATCTGGTGCAGTTATGGGCAGTTTAACAATAATACATTTACATTGTCCACATGCCTTAGCATGGTAATCCTATTTTATGATTAATTACAAGATGGGGGAAACAGGGGTGTTACATCTTCCTTCGTATTTAGTTGTTTGAACTGGCCTCTGTAAGTTTGAAGCTTTTTTGTTTTGACTTTTGAATCTCTTTCATAAATATTTTGAAGTTTGTCCCAAATATCTTTAAATGATTTACAATGCATAACTTTGGTATATACCGATTCACTAAGACCATTCACAAGTGCATTTGTGGCTTTGGAATTATTTTGACTGACTTTTATTTATCTTTCACTTGTTTGCGGAACTGTTGGTTCTTTGTATCCATCTACTATAGATTGTCAAATTTCAAACCCGTCTGCATGTATATATGTTTTCATCCTTCTTCTCCAGAATGCATACTTCTATCCATTAAACTGTGGCATTCCATGCTTATACATGTTGTTGCTCTCCATGATCTACCTTTTAGTGGTTAAACTGATTCTTGAAGGAACCGTCTCTGATACCATTTGTTGGATTACTGAGAGGGGCGGTGAATCAATAATAGAACAATAATCATTTTTAACCACAAAATTCAAGTGTTATATCAATGCAGCATTATCATCCAATAGTTGTAGAGTAAATAAACAATGAAAAAATGAGAAATCATACACGTACACAATACACCTGTGTTTTTACGTGGAAACTCAAAGCGGGAGAAAACCACAAAATATTTTTTCTTATATGTCTTTAAGAATTAAATTCATTGGAAGCACCAACTTCCTTTTTTTTCCAGCTGCAACTGGAAGGAGGCTCCAACCCCCTAGCTTCTCAGGCTACAACCTGAGGGAAGCTCCAATTCCCCAATTCTTTGGCTCCAACCAGAAGGAGGCTACAACTCCCTATGTTCTTTGGATACAACCGGAAGGTGACTACAACCACCTTTCCTTGCCCTGTCCAACCACCCTGAAATATAAGTAGAATGATGGAACCACTGCCACACTGTCACTATGAAATATACTGTTGTAAACCTGCACCAATCAACCTGCACCAAACAACCTGTAATCAACCTGTACCATAAACAAGTGCATCAACCATGCACCAGCCTGTACCTCAACCTGTACCATCAACAAGTGCATCAACCATGCACCAAATATGTACCAATCATGCATCAAATACACATAAACTAAGACTCATCAAGATGTACCAACATCATCAACTATACATCGCATGTTTGTGCCAACTCATCAACTACTTATCTCAACCATGCACCCAACATGTACCTCAACCAAAATCCCTCATAAATTTCATCATCCAAATCTGATTTCTAAATATGTAATAGACCTGGTGTATATTATCACATACCTGCAAACCTTCCTTAACTTTAACAACAAGAGACTAGCATTTTCATCAAACTTTACTTTAGTCTCACATGACTAATTTTGGATTAGTCAACAACCCTGAATTGAAATAATCATAACCATGTACCTATAATGAATAAAGATCTAAAAATGGTACACAATATTATTCAGTGTCTTTTATGCAATTCCTCCAAATTTCACTACTTGGAACCTCTCAGAAAAAGAGTTATAACAGAAATGACATACCTTGTTGAATTGTGTCTTATTCTAGAGAGAGAACTTGTAGAGCATGCCCCGCACGGAATATTTGTTATATGGATCTAAAAATGGTACACATAATACTAAAGACTGTACTCTAACTAATACATTTGGTCTTATTGAATTTGAATATTTTATGAAGAAGTTATGACGTTTTTACCCGAAACACATGTTTTAGACTAGTTTTAGGACTAACCACAAACCTTATTTTCCACGGAGTGTAACTCCAAAAATACAACAACCCACAAGATGGAATTTTTATCACAGCTACTTGGATATGTTTCCTCAATGGCCTCCCAATTTCTCGGTCTGAATCATTCTGGAAAAAAATTTATTGTGAAAATGGTGAGATGACCTATAAATAACATACCTTAGAAAGCATCATCAAATGAATTTATCCTCCCTTGAATTTCAACCTTCTTTAGTTCAACCTCCCTTTGAAATTCGGCTTAGATATCCTTTGGTTACCTCATTCACCTGTATATATTCAATATTCTTAAGTGTTATTAAAATGAGAGAGCATTGCCTCTTATTTATACTTTCATGTAGCTTCCTCAAGGGGTTACCTTTTAACCATCTTAATCGACTTTCCTTATTTTAGGGTTAACCCACTTCTAATG
>JZKD02S1188857.1:0-12622 GCA_000966675.3 Picea glauca | reverse complement strand
GGGACTTAGAAGCCAAAGAAGCCAAAAATAATGACTGGTTGTAACAGCTAGAGAAGACGAAGAATTTTGATTGACAAAGAAGAAAAATATTCTCAGGATAACTTCCAAAGAAGCCAAAGAACCTTGAATAACAACTAGAGAATATGAAGAGTTTGCATGATGATTAGGTAGACGAATCGATGTGTGAAGAACATGCAGAATAGAGAAGAGACAGGGTATCTCTAGGAGCATGATGCATGTGGGTAGGATGAGATGCAGTGCATAATATGAAGGGGATATACATGGTGCAGTGAAGAGGATGCAAAGGTAGGACATAGAATTAAAGGAAAAAGATAAGTTTAACAACAAGCGACATTGAGTGCAGGAGGAAAAAGAGCAGAGCATAGAAATTGAACGGTGAAGAAGAAAAATAGAGTATAGAAGCTGAAGAAGGCAGAGGAGACATGGAGCTTTAAAGAACATATCAGAGACAAAGCAAGTAAGTAAAGTTTTGTAAGATTCAATCATGGTGGTAGGGTGGTGCTAGGGAGGATTGCAGTCCTATAAATTCTAGTTGGTCCTAGAAGATATTTTGGGAGTTGGTGCTAGAGAAATCTAAGAGTTGGTTCTCTCTGCAAGTTGTAGCTTGCTATCAGATATTGTAGCCTCATATTTGAGTTGGAGCTCAAAGACAATGATGTACATGAAAGTTGGAGCTTTATTGACATCTTAAGAAGAAGAGGTTTTCACCCTTATGGGTTTCCTCATGAAAATCAGTGTCTCTGTGTATTATGTGTGATTGATCAAATATTGTATATCTATGCATGATAAGTTATCAACAACACATTAAATATTAATATAAAAGGAATAACAAAAAACAAGAAAAGTTTCAAGATTATATACATAACTGATTCAACCCCCTGTCTCAGTTATATTTCCAACAATTAAAATGCACGCCCAACTTCCGTTACCTCCATAATGAAACATACTTATAAAATTTTAAGTGATATCAACAAAATATGATACTTAGACATTTTTTGGTTTCTCAACAGACTCACGGAAAGAGATCTGAGCTATCTAATAATGATTTCATTTTGATCCAATGGTTAACATTGTTTCTTCTTTATTGATTGTCCAATAATGTTCTTATTTTTATCCAATGATCAACATAATTTCTCCATTCTTTATCATTCGATCATGCTCTTATTTTGATCCAACAGTCAACAATGTTCTTCATTCTTTACCGTCCGATATCTGAAATTGGTATAGTCGGATGCTTGTCTAAATGATAAATCCATACTAACCCTTGTTTGCATCAATGAAAAGATAACACCATGTCCAACTATATCCCCTTTTGGAATTGATGGAAACATAGTAAGAACCCCTTATTTTAACTGGGTTTTGTTGTTAATCGATACCAACTTTACTATTAATCCTGCCCCTTTGAAATCAATGATAGAATGAATCTTTCTTCTCTCCCCCAGAGGTGATTATCCCCCCATCCATGTGCTCCTTATATTTATTTTGCATTTTTTAATGAGGTATGGTAATTACTCCCAATTTCTGTCTAACATTTTCAAAAGTTCTTCTTGGTAGAGGTTTTGTGAATATGTCTGCAATTTGATTTTTAGTATCAATATATTCCACTTTGACTACCTTTTGAGAAACTTGATATCTCATAAAATGGTATTTAATTGGGATACACTTGGTTTTAGAATGCATAACATGATTCTTAGAGATATTTATGGAACCGGTGTTGTCACATTTAATAGTGATTGGATGATCATATTTCACTTGTACATATTCTAGGGTCTGTTTGATCCATATTACTTGTGTGTAGCAAGATGAAACAACAATGCACTATGATTTTGTTGTAGATAGTGATATATATGTATTATTTTTAATTAACCATGATACCAAACATTTTCCCAGGTAGAATTCTCCTCCACTAGTAATTTTCCTGTCATATACACCGCCACCCCAGTCTACATCAGTATATGTAGTCAATGTAAATTTTTTTTTTTTGGAAACTATAAACCAAACTCCAGGGTTCCTTTAATATATCTAAATATCCTTTTTACTTCCTTCATGTGAGTTTCTTCAGGTGTGGATTGAAATATACCTAATACCCCTATTTCTTGCAAGATATATGGTCTTGTTGTTGTTACATATAGCAAGCTACCAACCATTGATATGTATATGGTTTGGTATGCTTTTGTAGAGTCATCATCTAGGCTTAGTTTGGATCTTGTGACCATAGGAGTGCACATGGGTTTACTGTCTTCCATTTGAAATTTCTTTAGCATTTCTTTGATATATTTAGTTTGGGAAATGAATCTTCCTTTATCTTTTTTAGTGACTTATAAACCTAGGAATAAAGTCTATTCTCCTACCATATACATTTCAAACTCTTTCTACACTTATGTAGAAATTTTTTTTCTTAGTATAGTAAGATTACTTCCAAATATGATATCATCTACAAATACCACCACAAAAATCATATATCGATCCTCAATTTTAAGATATACATTTTTGTTAGTAGTCCCTCTATCCTTGTTTTTGCATATGTTGATCAAGTCTTGAGAACCATGCTCTAGGGGCTTGTTTAAGACCATACATAGCCTTCATTAGTTTGCACACATAGTATTGATTTTATGTTAATATGAATCCTTCCGGTTTCTCAATATATACTTCTTCTTCTAATGTTCCATTCAGGAATGCTGACTTGACATCCATTTGATAAATTTTGAAGTTTCTGAAGCATGCAAATGCCATGAATATTCTGATGGCCTCTAGTCTTGCTACTGGGGAAAAATTCTCTTCAAAGTCAATACCTTCCACTTGGAGATATCATTTGCATACTAATATGACTTTTTTCTTTATGATCTTTCCATTTCCATTGAGTTTGTTTTTGAATATCCACTAGATTCCTACCACATTCTTATCTTTTGGTCTAGGGACAAGTTCCCATGTATGATTTTTCTCAATTTGATCAAGTTCCTCGTTCATTGATTTTATCCTTCTTCACTCTTGTTGGATTTTGCATAATTTTTTGGTTCTATTACTGAAAGAATTTCCTGTTCTAAATCAAATCTAAGTTTCCTTATTGTTTCTACTCATACTTCTTTATCGCCTATAATTTGATATTCAGGGTGATTCTTTTGAACTCCTTTTTATGGTTATTTTGAAAAGGATGTTTCTTCTTCATCCTTCTCATCATCAATTTGTGTTTCATTATATTTTAGGTCTTCAATATCTTCTTCATTTAGTGATTCATGATCTTCTTCATCATCATTGGTTCTTCTCTATTCATCAATTTTTGTTTCATCTTGATATTTGAATTTTCTCAATTTTAAGTCATCTATTTTCACATTTTCACTTTCCACTATTTTGTGAAATCTTAGATTATAGCACTTGTAGGCCTTTTTATTAGGTGAATATCCCAAAAATATACCTTCATTTGATCTAGAGTCAAATTTCCCTAGATTATGTTCATCCCTCTTGATAAAAAAATTACTTCCAAAGAACTCTTAAATGTTTCACAGATGTTGGTTTTCCAAACCATAATTCATAAGATGTTTTCTCATGGTTATAACTCATTTGTGCTTGTTTAAGTATGTGGACTGACATATATATATTGAATCTATCCAAAAAAATTATAGGATCTTGGCTTCATTCAACATATTTCTTTCATCCTCTTGACCATTTGTATTTTTCCTCTCAACAAATCCATTCTATTGAGGACTTCTTGGAGATGAGAACTGTCTCTTGATTCCATGATCTTCATAAAACTTATTGAATTCTTTAGAGTTAAATTCCCCTCCATTATCTGATCTTAAACATTTTATTTTGATATATGTTTCATTCTCTACATAAGTATTGAATGCTTTAAACTTTTCAAATCCATCTTATTTTTCTTTGAGAAAATATATCCAAGTCATCCTCATGTAGTCCTCCATGATCAACATAAAGTAGTGTTCTCCTTGTATTCTTCTAGTCCTAAATGGCCCACAAAAATTAGTGTGAACAATCTCCAATGGTTTTGATCTAGAATGCTCTTTTGTCTTGAATCTAACTCTTGTTTGCTTCCCTAATTGACAGTGTTTACAAATAGAACCTGAGGGCTTTATGATTTTTGGGATGTCATTTACAACTCCCTTTTTACTAGCTTTTATCACGTTATCAAAGCTCAAGTGTCACATCCTTCTATTCCATAGCCAACTTTAATCTAATTGACTCATATGGAATTCTTCTTCTTCATCAATATCTAATATATACACATTTCTTGAGGTTGTTGGTTCAATAGCGACTAATTTTCTTGATCCTTATTTTCTTGTTTCATATTTTTGTGAGTGAACAACGAGTATATGTCCCTGATAAAAAATTTTGATTACAATGAGTAGATTAGGTTTTAAAGTTTCTACTAGCAACACATTTTCTGCTTTATTTTTCCGGTTTCCTAAAGAAATTGTGCCTTTCCCTAGTATTTTGGCAGATACTTTATCTCCAAAAGTGACTTTACCTTTATCCTTATTTTTTAGAGTGAGAAACTTGACTTTATATCCTATCATATATTTTGAGCACCCACTATAAATATACCATTGGCACTTTGTGTTCATTGCATACATGGCCACTTTACATTCTGTTACTTTTTCTTCTACGTTCTTTTCTTTCCATATCTTCTTATCTTGATTGTTAAGGTTGCTTGTTTTCAAGGATTTCATTGGTAATCTACATTCACTAGATTTATGGACATAGTTGTTTCACTTTTGGAATTCAACATTGTACTCTTGTAAAGGAGATAATTAATTATGATTTCTTTTCTTTACATACTTTTGGTTGTTCTTATATCTTTGGACATTGTTCGGTTTGTATTTTCTATAGGATTTATAGTGTACTTCATTGTGTCAAATGTTTTTGCATGAATAAAAATATCCAAGAAAGATATATTGATATCTATTAGGAGGATTCCTTCTAATCATTGCATTTCCTTCTCCTTTTGGAGGAGGTGTCGATTTCTTCTTAAAAACAGTCTTTAATGGTGCCATATCCATCTTGTTATCTTCTCTTTTTGAAGGATTTATAACATCATATGCATAGCTGATTGAAGTTTTATCCATTTTTTGTGTAGTAGAGGTTGAATTTTGATCACATCCCAATCTTTTTTTATCATTTGGTGATCTTTGACTATTAATAATATCATTCAATATTTTTGAACTATTTTGAAATCTTGGTTGATTCTTTCATTTTCAATTTCTCCTTTTAGTAGGACAATTTTAGCCTTTGTTTTTTCATAGTCTTGTTCTCTATCACTGATTTGTTTCAAAACACTTTTTTCAATTCTTTTGGCTTCCTGTATTTGATTCTTTAAATCATCGATGACTTGTCTTGTTTCTTTGATGGTATTTGACACTTTTCTTTCTGTTTAATTTTGTGTTTCTTCATATTCTGATAGTTGTTCTCTTAATGATTTGTTCTTCCTTTTATATTTTATGACTTCATCTAGGGCACTAATCATCTCTGCTTCAAGATCTACTTCTCCTTCAACCTCATACTTTTCTTCTTCAATCTCAAATTTATTTTTAGTGTGATTATTTTGGGTTTCTATACCCATAAATATGTGTTCAGATTCCTCACCTTCTTCACTTTCTCCAGATGAGTTGTTTTTCTCTTCAGTGTAAAAGGTCATCTTCTTGTAGACCTTCCTTTTGTCTTTGGTTTGGTTCTTATTTTTTTCTTTGAAAGTTATTTCATTATCACTTTATTCTTGTTTTGGATAGGGACATTTGGAAGAAAAATGTCCAATCTTTCCACAGTTAAAGCATATTAGAGGAAAATTTTCCTTGTATCTACCAGTTCCTTTCTTGAGTTTCTCAATGAAGTTAGCTATTTTTTCATTGGATATTTTTGACTAATCTTCATTAGAAACATAATCCTATTTCTTCTTTTCTTTAGATGAATGGAAGGTAATTTCTTCTTTTTATGCTATTTCTTTTCCTATTCTCATATCATACGATGTGAGGATCCCATGCAGTTCATCCATTATGATATTATCAAGGTTTGGTTTGTCTTCAAGAGTAGAAATATTGGCATCATATCTCATGAGTAATGATCTCAAGATACTTTGGACAATAGGTTGATCTTTGAATTCTTATCCTAATGGTATGATTGAGTTGACCACTTCATCTACTCTCTCAATATATTTTTCTATGTTCTCTTCTTATTTCATTTTTAGGTTTTCAAATTGTGTTATGTAGGTTTGTAGTTTGGCCTTTTTGAATTTTCTATCTTCTTCATATATGACCTTTAGTTTTTCCTATATTTATTTTTTTGACTTACAATGCATTACTTTCACAAATATAGGATTAGATAATCCTCCTAGGATTTCATTGGCTGCTCTTGCATTGTCATTACAAAGCCTCTTTTTGGTTGTGTTTGTAGGATTAGTAGCAGGTGCAGTGTACCCATATTCTACATATTGATAGATATCACAAACCAGGGACAATATATATCCTTTCATCCTCACACTCCAAAGTGAAAAATCATTCCCTTTGAAAAAAGGTTCTCTACTGGAAGCCATTCCTTCTTGTTCATCCATAGGATTATGAATAATATACCTTATGTTTATTAGAATGTGATAAAGGCACCTTCTCTGATTCCAATTGTTGGAATGTAGTTCAATATTGAGAGGCGCGGGGGGGTGTGAATCAGTATTGATACATTTTAAGAATATTTTAAATAATTATTGATTAAATTTATTTATCAACAACAATCTTGAGTAAATAACATCAATAAATATAAACTTAAAATACAAATTACAAGTTGTATATAAAGATTGAATTTAGAAAACCAACTCTAGGATACTACAATCCCCTTGTTCAAGACACCAACCGTAGACAACACCAACTCCCTTGTTTTTGGGCGCCAACCTTGGGGGCACCAAATCCCTTTATTTGGACTTCATTTAGAAAAGGATACTAATCCTTCCTTGCTCCTCCCTTCCACCATCACTTCATAAGTATCTTCATATTTCTTCCTTGGACTTTGCACATGATTTTAATCTTCAGATGTAGACGAAATAGACACTTTCTTCTCACCATTCTTTCTTGTTTATATAGTCTTCCAACAAGTGAACTTTAAATCATTGTGTATTTTAATAATGTATCATTGTGCCTCTTCATTTATTAATAACAACGTTGTTTTAATAACAACTTTCTTCCTTATTATTTATTATTTTTCTTCTTCAATACCTTTTTAAGTTAAAAATCATATTCTCAATTCGTATTGGTAGGCCATGCATTTTATTGGAGTATTTTACTTTCATTGTTAATTGTATTAACACCTTCACATCTCTGACACTAAGTTATTCACTCCATAGCACCGACGTTTGTGACCAGCAAATTTATTCATAGGTATGATATTACTACTTACCACTCGTGGTATCCCTTTTAGTGGCACGAGTGATTAGAGTGGTTCTAGAAACCTGCTATCAGTGTATATGGATTCATAATATGCTACCATGTGTCTACTATGGTAATTTACAAACCACATGTAACACATATTCCAACCTTCTCATTAACCTCTTATCCCTTCGATGATGCGCACTGCATCTCCACCGTAGATCTATCTTCTTGATGAATGGTTAGATATGAACCGCTCATGATATTTATTGCACCTTGATCCAACAATTGTGTTTTAATCAGGCGTTGAGTGGATGATTTTGGATTTCCTAGACTCTTTAGATAGATATATGGTTTGGATTTAATCAATCGTTGAGTGGACAATCCTCATTCATTTCAAAACTGGACTTTTTACTTAGAATTATTTTACGTAGTGGACTCGTGGACTCCCATGTGTTTCTTTTCATTGCTTATCTTGTAATTTATTTATATCGACAGATCATTTATAATCAAGTGTCGTGTGGATAGACCTAGTTTATCTAGGCACTTTAGATAGATTGATGGTTCAAATATAATCAACCATTGAGTGGATGGTTATCATTCATTTTAAATATGTAATTTTACATAGAATTATTTATGTGACGGGTTCACAGACTCTTAGACTTGCATATTCACATGTCTTCTCAGGTGTCATCAAAATGCACAACCAAATTCCACAGCCTCTAAGATGAACCTATACTTAAAAAATGTTTTAAGTGATTTTTCTCGAGTTCACAGTCTCTCAGACTTGCGAACTCATATGTCTTCTCGGGTGTCATCAAAATGCACACCCAACTTCCATAGCCTCCAATATGAACCTATACTTAGAAAAATTCTTAAGTGATTTGTCTTGAGTTCGCAGACTCTCAGACTTGCAGACTCACATGTCTTTGCGTATTTCATCAAAATGCACACCCAAATTCCATTAACTCCATAATGAACCATACTTATAAATATTTAAGTGATATCGATAGAATATGATACTTAGTCATTTTTTGGTTTCTCATCATACTTAGGCAAATGATCATGATTTCAATTTGATCCAATGATAAACATGGTTTCTTTTTTCTATACCATCTAATCATGACCTTATTTTGATCCAACGATCAATATTTTTTCTTCGTTCTTTACCGTTTTATTGTTCTCTTATTTTGATCCAACGATCAACCTTGTTCTTTGTTCTTTACCATACGATCTCTGCAATTGGTATAGCCAGATACTTGTTTGGATGATAAGTCCATATTAATACTTATTGACATCAATTACAACATAACACCATTTCCAACAATATCCCCCTTTTTCATTGATAGAAACACAATATTACGAACCCCTTATTTTAACCAGTTTTTACTGTTAATTGATACCAGTTTTACTGTTAATCCTCCCCCTTTGAGAAAAATGATAGAAGTGATCTTTCTTCTCTCCTCTAAGGTGATTCTCCCACTTTCCATATGCTCCTTCTTTTTATTTTGTAGTTTTAAATGAGGTGTGGGAATTAATACCAATTTATGTCTAAGATTTTCAAAAGTACTTCTTGGTATAGGTTTTGTGAATATGTCTGCAATTTTATTTTTACTATCAATATATTCCACTTTGACTACCTTTTGAGAAACTTGATCTCTCAGAAAATAGTATTTAATTGGGATATTCTTGGTTCTAAAATCCATAACAAAATTCTTAGAGATATTTACGGCACTGGTGTTGTCACATTTAATAGTGATTGGATGATCATATTTCACCTGTAAATCTTTTAGGGTCTGTTTCATCTAGATTACTTATTTGCAACAAGATGAAAAAACAATGTACTTTTCTTTTGTTGTACATAGTGTTGGCATGTTTTTCAGACAAAGGCAGAGTATGCGTGTTTGTCATTGATGGAAAAGATCATGATCAACAACACAACGACAATGATGGAATGGCAAGATCAACAGTGTAAGCTCAGGAAGAGGAGAACAAATCTCAGGTGTCAGATCTGAGTGCGAAGACCGACCATCATCAGATCCAGAAGAATGAGCATGATCTTTAAGTACAAGATGAAGCAGGCTTAGAAAGTCCTGAAAGCAGGACCATTGATCCAAAAAGGACATGTGGAAAACAGTCAGAGCGTGACAACTCACGATATGAAAAATAATGATATAATCTTAGCCGTTGTATTGAAGACAAATATGGGTCGTGAGATCTAGGAGGTAGATCATGACATACCACATCAGCGAGGACAGGTGGAAACTTACGATAGCAAGGACATATGGCACGAGCATATAAGGACAAGTGTCAATTTTTTTTGGCTTTTTCAGGCCACTGGAAATCATAATTCTAAGTGACACGTGGAAGCCACTCGGCTCTCAACACATCATTAAGTGATGCAAGAATGACATCACTTCATGAGTTCTTGTTTCTGGAGTTTCAACATCAAAATACAGAAGGCTCAAGTACTGGGGTGGAGGAGATTCATCCGATCACTGCGGATGGTGGACCGTTGATCTGGATCCATTTCGGAGTTTCGGATATCGGGAGTTGGAGGAGTCAAATACACTCATGGAAAGAATGCCAAAATGCGAAATCACAAAGCACCTTTTTGCACAGCCTATGGTCACCGTCAGTGGTCACATGAGGGGAAAGAGCTAGTGGAGCTAAGATCCTTTTTGGTGATCGCAACATGAAGAGTCAAGACTCTTCACCACAGGATTCCCGAAGTCACGAATTGTGAAGTGCTCGTTTGGTTAGCGAGTGGTCACACCATGTGGTTACATGGTCATGAGAAGGGAAGGAGCCAGTCCCACTAATCTCCTTTTCAGATTTTCAGGGATCTCAACTTGGAGTGTCGAGACCCTTTGACACAGGATTTCCGAAATGAAAAATGTGAAATTCATTTTGATTAGGCCCGTGGTCACAGCCAGTGGGCATATGGAATAAGTGGGATACCCAACACTTGTAACTCAATGGTGCAGGTTAATCAGGAATATGATCGAAGGGTCATTGTTTATTTTCATGATTAATAAGTTTAGTTACATTTCAGTTAGCATAATTGAATCATGGTTCTTGATCGGTTGGCGATTCAGTTGCTGAGATGTTTTTCTTCTTTGCCCAAGGAGATTCAAAGTGTAATTGATGAGGCTGGTGTGTATAAAAGGAGAGATGAAGTGACTATATGAGGTTGGTTTTTCTAACCAAAACAATGAGATGAACTGTAAGAAGGGTAAAATGATAGAATGCAGAGCATGAGATAAAACTCAGAGATGAGTAACAGTCACCGAATAGACAGAAGAAAGAGAAGAATAGCAGAATAGCATGAAGCAAGAGAAGAATAACATAATAGAATGAAGCAAGAGAAGAATATAAGAATATCATGAAGCAAGAGAATAATAACATAATAGAATGAATCAGAGTAGAACTGTAGAACAATTTTTGAACCAGAGAAGAATTTCAGAATAGTGAAGAAGGGGTAAGAAATGAAATACCTGTATTGTTTTGTTTGTCAATAATTTATTCATAATCATGGAGGAAGGGTGGTGCTAGGAAGGACTGTGGTCCTCTGATATTCAAGTTGGTGCTTGACTATTGGAAGTTGTATCTTCCATCTAATTGTGTCTAGAAAACAGGGTGGCAGGGTGGTGCTCGGGAAAACATAGAGTTTTCTATATACAAGTTGGTGCTTGTATAAATCCAGTTGGTGCTGAAATATTTAGGGATTTGGTGCTTCCTTCTAGTGGGTGCTAGAGAAACTAGAGAGTTGGTGCTCTCAAAAAGTTGGAGCTTGTAAAATAGAGGTAATAGACTCACTTTGAGTTGGTTCTCAAACATAGATGATGTACAAAACTTAGAAGAATGCCTATCATTTCGAAGAAGAAGAGGTTTTCTCCCTTTATGGGTTTCCTCGTGAAAATATGTCTATTTGCATGTCTTATGTGTGATTGATGCTCATTATTTATGTTGTCCATATGATGTATAATATTGATGGTCACTTGATGAAAGATTAAAAAATGGTTTAATAGACTTAACATTGTTTAAGAATAGTAACAACTGATTCACCCCCTCCCCCCTCTCAGTTGTCTTAGTAATTTCAACACATAGTGATATGGATGTATTATTTTTACTTAACCATGATACCAAACATTTTCCTCAGTAGAATTCTCCTCCATTAGTAATTTTGTTGTCATCTACACCACCAGCCCAATCTGCATTAGTATATGCAGTCAATGTAAAATATTTTGTTTCTGGAAACCATAAACCAAACTCCAAGGTTCCTTTAAGATATCTAAATATCCTTTTTAATTCCTTCATGTGAGTTTATTTAGGTGCAAATTGAAATATACCTACTACTCCTACCGCCTGCAAGATATCTGGTCTTGTTTTTGTTGCATATTACATGCTACAAACCATTTATTTGTACATGGTTTGGTATACTTTTGGGAAATCATCATCTAGGCTTAGTTTGCATCTTGTGAACATGGGAGTGCACATAGGTTTACTATATTCCATTTGAAATTTCTTTATCATTTCTTTGATATATTTATTTTGGGAAATCGATATTCCTTTATCTTTTTGAGTGACTTGTAAACCTGGGAAGAAATTGAGTAATCCTAGCATAGACATTTCAAACTCTTTCTACATTTATGTAGAAAATGTTATTCTTAGTATAGTAAGATTACTTCCAAATATGATATCATATACATATACCACCACGACAATCATATCTTGATCCTCAATTTTTATATATAGGTTGTTGTTAGTAGTGCCTCCCTTATATCCTTGTTTTTGTAGATATTGATCAAGTCTTGAGAACCATGCTCTAGGGGCTTGTTTAAGACCATACTGATCCTTCTTTAGTTTACAATCATAGTGCTAGTTTTTTAAATATGAATCCTTCAAGTTTATCAATATATACTTCTTCTTCTAATACTCCATTCAAGAATACAGTCTTCACATCCATTTGATAAATTTTGAAGTTTCTAAAGCATGCAAATGCCACGAACATTTTGATGGCCTCTAGTATTGCTACCGGGGAAAAAGTCTATTCAAATTCAACACCTTCCACTTGGGCATATCATTTGCATACTAATTTGGATTTGTTCTTTATAATCTTTCCATTTTCATTGAGTTTTTTTTTTGAATATCCACATGGTTCCTACCACATTCTTGTCTTTTGGTCTAGGGACAAGTTCCTGTTGGATTACTGAGAGGGGGGGTGAATCAGTAATAGCTTA
>JZKD02S1188824.1:0-12622 GCA_000966675.3 Picea glauca | reverse complement strand
TACCAACACCTCCATTTGCATCTTAGGTACTGTCACCCGGTAGCACTCTCCCCCACATGAGTTGTCCCATTCATAGCACCCTTTTTCACTTTGACACTCATGTTGTTTTTCAACCCTTTAGGTATGGGAGTCCCGATAGTCTTACATCATGCCGCGAATCAACCACATACTCCTTCTCATTTTGCTAGATTTCCCACTGGACTCCCAGATTATCTCTTCAAGGTTCTATTTTGACTGCACCTCCACAATATCATGAACCCTTCATTTCATCCACAATCAGTTTTCCCCTCTGCAAATTTCCCTTCATTTCACCGACCTCATACAGAAACCTACCCATGGGGCCCCCACCCTCCACCAGTTCTCCAAGAAAATTGTGCCCTACTCGGGCCAACCATATTACATTGGGGCACCCGTTTCTGTATTTGTACACTCATCCCAAATTATTCTTTATTTATTTGGTACATTGTAAAAAGCCTTTGTTTTCAACATTTACATCTCCTTTTGTCGCCACCTTTGATGACCTTCTTCCCTTTTTTGGCAAACACAACCCATGTCACCCTTAGTTGGGGCACTCCTTATCATCTACCCCTATTGACATCGTCCATATACTCTAAGTATCCCATAGGTCACTTACCTCTGCCCTCTGAGTTTGTTCACTTTGTCCTGCCTCTGGCACAACTTATCCCCTGTCTTGTTGTCCCCCTAAGACTTGACCTAGTTGAATGGTTGTAGCCACTTATACCTCACCTATACCCCCAACAAAGGGTAGTCTTGAGTCTTCCTACATCTTGAATTCGTCCATGTACCTCCTCCAGTTCCTAACCTCACCTAGTAGATTTCACGAATACCTTTTCTTCTTGGAGTTGCGTCCCCCTTTTTTGTCGACATCAACACAGTTTCCAGAAGGGTGACAGTATCTTGACTCTCATTACCTTTCCAATGGGAGGTCTCAGATGGCACGGGGAGAACCAAAATTTCTCCCTACTGTCATTGACCCCTATAACATTCGACATCAACACTTTCTCATGTTATGGTGGGTCTTACTTTGCGAATATTGCATTTATTTCTTGTATTTGCCGAAGACCTCTGAACTTGGCTGGGCTATCAATGCCTACAGAATCTGTGGTACTTCTTATAGATGTCACTGCCTATTTTTCATAGTATGTTCCTCCACAAAATTGTCTTCTTCCTTTATCATGACTTCCCCCGAGGGAACTGTAGTTTTCTACATCAACACATCATTCCTTTTTGAGTTACATGACATGAGCATGGGGCATGCCTGCCTCATTTGTACACAGTTTATTTTTACACACCTTATGGAAGGTTGAGTTCTACAATTTCCCTTCTCCCTCCAATGGGTAACCCTTGACAATCCCACTATCTCTCTCTCTTACAACGACACTCTCACTAGAAGAAACATTGATGGATTTTGGCTATACGTATGCTCCTAATCTCATCCATAAGGGGGCATCTGTTATCACTAAAATTTCGTCCACAAATGGTTACAAGAATTCATCATCGTCAAATAGTTATGAGGTCACCCATGGACCAAAATTACCACAAAGGCATTTCCAAAGGGTCAAAAACTATACAACCAGTGACAAAATTAAAGTGTGTTATGACTACACACTCCGCGCGTGCACATGCGTAAAACAGAAATGCAGGAAAAGCGCACATGCACCCGATGCACAACTATGGTCGATAAAAGCTACACACATCTGAGAACGGTGCATTTATGAGAGTGATCGGCCTCCCACCCACTTCTGGTTCAGCTTCCAAGTTGATTTGACACTCAAATCTAGACTGGATCTGACTGGGTGGCTGGTCAAAGACCTAAAAATTCCCTAATTAGCCTCTTTACACACTACAAGTTGGTTGCACAATACCTCAAAGAGGTGCTATAAAAAGGCCATGGGTGCTCTTCATTTTTCAAGGAATTCAATAGAAAATTTATGCTGCTACTATTCTCTTTAGGAATCCTCTATTCTCATCAAGATTATATTAGCACCATTGCACTGGGAAATCCATCTCACCCCTTGAATGGATTAGCAAAGAATTTTTTCACCATTTTCATTCAAAGTCGTAAGAAGAGCTTATTTGTGGGGGTACAAGAGCCCTCCCTTGGAGGAAGAAGGGACTCATAGTCCTCTTTCTTCTTGGTGTTTTCTTTCACTAATATCAACCTTACCATTGGTGACATGGGTCTTATTGTTTCTTTTGTCTTTATGTCCCTATCCTCATTAGTTTAGTTGTTATTTTATTTCTTAGTTTAATTCTTAGTTGTTTTTTTATATTTATTTTTCTAACCCTTTTCCTTACAGCTGTCCTACTTAGCAGACCCAACTAAGCTTGCAAGAACCTCTATTTTTCTCACTAAGGAGATGAAAGAGGCACAACAATAGTGGAAATATTTAAGTTACCAAGAAGAAATCATTGGAAATATTGGTTGGTTCAGCTGGCTACAAGAGACAAGAGAAAGTTTGTTGAGTTGGTTAAATCATGTCCAATGGGCATGAATGGGATGAGTACCAAGGAAGATTTGAACATCTTTCCTTTGGTATCATATGATTTCCTAATTGGTATGGATTGGTTGGACCAACACCATGCCATATTAGAATGTCATAACAAGGCATTCACTTTCTTGGATGATGAAGGAAATCAGAGAGAAGTCCAAGGAAATCCCAGGGTAGTTATTGTCCAGGAAATCTCATCAATGTAGCTAAAGAAGTGTTGCAGTAAAGGATGCCAAATATTTTTAGCCCATATGGATGAAGAAACTAAGGATAAGGTGCCAAAATTGGAGTATCATGTGGTCCTGAAATATTTTGAAGATGTGTTCAAGGAGATATCAGGGCCACCTCCAAAGAGATATATTGATTTAACTATAAATTTGATGCATGGGGCAGCTCCATTATCAAAGACTCCCTACCGAATGCGCACAACAGAACTGAAATAACTACAAATGCAACTTGAATAAATTTTAATGAAGGGGTACATACGCCCAAGTGTGTAACCTTGGGGTGCCCCAATTTTATTTGTGAATAAGAAAGATGGGACCATGGGATTGTGCATTGACTTCGGGAAGTTAAATAAAGTAACTATAAATAACAAGTATCCTCTACCAAGGATTGATGATCTCTTCGATCAGTTGAAGGATGCAAGGTTATTTTCAAAGATATATCTCAGGTTAGGATACCATCTTGTGAGGATTAAATATGAATACATCAGCAAGACCACCTTCCGAACAAGGTATGGTCATTATGAGTTCACAGTGGTTCCATTTGGGTTATCAAATATGCCAGTTGTTTTCATGTGCTTAATGAATGGTTCTTTCTGAGAATATTTAGAAAAGTTTGTCATTGTCTTTTAGGATGACATCCTTTTATATTCCAATATAGAGGAAGAGAAAAAGAAATGCTTGAGTATGGTGTTACAAGTGATAAGAGAGAACCAATTATTTGCTAAGTTGAGCAAGTGATCATTTTTCCAAAATCGAGTCCACTATTTGGGACATATAATATCCGAAGAAGGAATAACAGTAGACCCTGAAAAGATTGAAGCCATTAAAGGGTGGGAAACACCTAAGAATGTGACATAAGTCAGATCCTTCATGGTTCTATCCAGTTACTACCAGAGATTCATTACAGTGTTTTCGAGGATTGCTTACCCAATCACTTCCTTGCAAAGAAAAGGGGTAAAATTTCAATGGACATAAGAATGTGAAAAGATCTTCCAAAAATTGAAGTAAATGTTAACTAGTGATACAATTATGAAGATTTTGTATCCATATGAAGAATTTGTGGTTTTCACAGATGCATGCAAAGAAGGACTAGGTGGAGTCCTCATCTAGAATGGGTTTGTGATATGTTTTGAATCCAGGAAATTGAAAGAGCATGAAAGGCTATACGCCACTCACGATTTGGAGTTGGAAGCCATAGTACATGCTTTAAAGGAGGAATGGATACACTACCTCATGGGAAAGAGTTTTGAGCTTAGAACAGACCATAATGGTTTGAAATATTTGTTTGATCAACCTACTTTAAATTCTAGGAAGAGAAGATGGTTGGAATTCCTCTGTGAATATGACTTTGATATCAAGGGCATGAAAGGGAAGGAGAACAAAGTGGTTGATGCACTCAAAAGGAGAGTGCATGAACTACATTCTACAACCATCAACATGTATCAAACCAATCTTAAAGATACAATTTTGGAATATGCAAAATAAGTTTTGCAGTACATGGAAATGGTAACAAAGTTACAACAAGGTAAGATGCTACAGAAAATAGAAGATTATAGATTGGGAGTTGATGGAATACTCCTGTATAGGAACATAATTTATGTACCCATTTCTCACGAATTGAGGAGTATGATATTGAAAGAGATGCATAATGTGCCTTAAGATGGGCACCCTGGATATCAAAAAACAGTGGCAGCAATCAAGAGCCATTACTATTTTTCAGGCATGAAGAAAGAAATTGCAGAGTACATAGCCAAATGTATGGAGTGTTAAAGGGTCAAATATGAGCATAGACACCTAGTTGGGTTGCTACATCCATTACCCATACCTGAATGGAAGTGGGAAGTGGTGACAATGGATTTCATCACAGGATTACCTAGAACAAACAAGCAACATGATTCCATCATGGTGGTGGTGGATAAGATTACGAAAGTTGCCCATTTTATTCCACTGAAGACTACTCACAAGGCATCTAATGTTGTTGATATTTATATGAGGGAAATAACACATTTTCACTATATTCCCAAGAAAATTCTATTTGACAGAGACCGAAAATTTACCTCGAAGTTTTGGAGAGGATTATTCAAGGGGATCGGAATGATCCTGAATTTCAACACAACTTATCATCCTGAGTCTCATGGACAAACATAAAGAGTAAATCAAGTGATATACAATATGTTAAGAATGTATGTGATGGACAAACCATCCATATGGGATAACTACCTACACTTGGTAGAGTTTTCTTACAACAATGGGTACAAAGCATCACTGAAGATGAGCCCATTTGAGGCACTTTATGGCAGAAAGTGAAACACACCAATAAGATAGGACAACCCAATTGATAGAGAAATAATTGGGCCAGAGTTGCTCAGGGAAATGGAAGAGAAATTGTTAAAGATAAAGCAAAATTTGAAGGCTGCCCAAGACAAGCAGAAAAGCTATTATAACAAAGGAAGAACCCACAGAGAGTTTAAAGTGGGTGATCATGTTTTCTTGAAGGTGAAATCCAACAATAGATCCCTAAATCTGGGAAACTGTTCCAAGTTGGCAACCAGATATTGCAAACCATTTGAAATTCTAGAAAGGATTGGACCAGTAGCTTATATGCTTTCATTTCCTTCATGCATGACTATTCATAATGTATTTCATGTCTCATTTCTCAAGAAATATATACCCGATGCTAATCATGTGATTGACTGGAATGTGATTCATGTGGAGAAAGAAGGTTCGTTCAAAGTGGATATGCTGCGCATACTAGAGCGGAAGAGTAAGAATCTTCGAATTCGAGCCATAGGGTTTCTAAAGCTTCAATGGACCTGGTATGGTCCTGAGGATGCAACATGGGAGAATGAAAATGCTATGTGGGAAGAATACCCGCGTCGTTTTGAAGATTTTGGAAGTCTTGTTGATGTTGTGTAATTAAGTTGCACTGAGGACAATGCAAAAATAAGGGGAGGGGATTGTAATACACCAAGGACGATCCCCAGTTGTAATTACAAATGTAACATTTTTTGTAGGCTGGTGAGCCAAGTATTTATAAGTTGGTAGGTTTATGTGTTGATTAGGTCGGGAGCCTAGGTGTTAAAGTCCATGAGTTTGTTTTGTAAATGTAAATACCCATATTATTAATATAACAACATCATTTTGTTTAGACAGACCATGAAGAAAGAGTATGGGCTAATGAACTCCATTAGTTTGGGCAAGGGAGGAGGCTAAGAGTAGAGCCTAAGAGACTAATCTTAAGTGCCTAGTAGAATAATATATTATTATTCTACAAAGTTGTAAAGAGGATATGAATTTATCCTAAATTCCTTTAGGGAGAGGAATGAGTTCCAAGTGGGGGGAATGTGCTCCTGGAGAGCCAAGTGTCATCCAAAATGCATGCAGATTTATGGGGGGCATTCTCACCATTCTCACTAGGCTGAGAATTTGAACCATTCTCACCCTTCTATCCACTCTCACTATTCTGGACCATGCTGGCCATCCATTACCCCAAATCGCGGATGAACTGAACAGGAAGGCAGTGAACCAGTCTGCCATTATTGAATGCTAAGACCTCCAACCTCTACAACAAACCTAAGTTTATACCCTTGTGACACTTGTACCCTACATGCTGCCTTTGTTTTGTCCTATATATATTGATTCCCACGTCCAGTTTCTATTGCTTCCATCACTGTGCCCATGTGTTAAGGAGCAGGAGTGAAGAAGCAGGTTGTCAGGCCTGTGGATAGACAAAGCAAATTGTTAGGTCTGTGAGTAACTCTCTCCAAGTGAGAGAGTGTATTGAGGAAGTGATTTCTCCTGGAGGGAGTCTAGTATCAGCTACAGAGCTCTGAGAATTCCTAATCTGGCCTGTTATTGAATCCCAAGGAAAGGGAGGTGTAGCAGCTTATGTATTGTTGGACAGTGAGGGTGTACACTCCTAGGGTGGGATAGGCATGTGGGGAATGACAGTCTGCAAGCTGTGGGAGTAAGTGGATCCTTGGAGAAAATCCTTCTTGTTGTAATATGCAACTTCCTTTTGTCCTTGCCTAGCCTCAAAATCCCTTTCCCAGTGGAGTTTAGTCCTAGTTCAGGGGTGACCCACTGCTGAGAGTGATGAGAAGCATGGTCTAAGGATGGGAGGTTCGTGGAAGGTCTGCACGCAATTGGTGTACTTCAATTAAAATATGAGTACCAATTCTTTGTTCATTGTATGTTGTGTATTTGTACATGTCTTATAATTGATGAGTAATGCATATATATATTAGATGTATGTGTTAGTTTTTCTTCCGCATGAATAGGAGTATGAGAAGAGTGTTTATGTCTATTTAATTGCATTATATATATATATATTAGATGTTATCTCTATTTATTTCTTGTTAATTTTATATGTGAATATTTCCACAAAAGATGTTTACTCTGTGATGATGCTTGACCTGTTGGTGGTCAAGGATGTTACAATATGGTATCAGAGCGTTATTTGGAGTAGCATGGCCCGTCTTGGGTGGCCAAGGGTGTTACAAAATATTTCCAAAATTATATATGGTTTGGGAGATCCGGATGATTTTATATTCTAGGTTTGCCTAGAATTTTTGTTATGGTCCAAATTAGCAGCAATTTCAAACAACCAACGTCTACCATGATTTCCGAGGAAATGAAGACAAATCTTGGAAAATGAAAAGATGGGTTTTGTCTAGAATACGATTAATTGAGTATTTCACAAGTCATTTATTGAATTTAGAAATAGTTTAGGAGATTTAGACATATATTTAACATGGATTTACCCAAATTACATGTTGTGCCCAGATTTGTAAAAAACAAAACTTATTTGTTTGGTTAAATTTGTAAGGGTTGTTTTGAATTAGTTCCCACCTCTTATGTATAAATGAAGGTGTGGAGGAAATTGATGTAAGTTAGAAGTCATAAGTAATAATTTGGATATCTAGAGTTAGAGGAACTAGAAGAGAGCTAGAGCTACACTAGACCATAATATGTACATATCAATTTTATTGTACTATTGTTGAACCTTTATTAATACAAAGGATTGTGCTTATGTTTTGAATACCAAAATTCGTGCTCCAATTTAGTTTTTAAGTATGTAAGTTTTTAGGAAATTTGAATTCGATTAGGAGGGCCCACCAATTTTATTCACGTGGCCCTTTGATTTTATGTAGGTTTAGATTTACATTACACTAGATTTATATGTCATTCAGATTAGTTTAATTTAAGAATATTTTATTTCTTTCATGAATTTTGAGTGGATTATAATAAAGGATGGACCTTACGGAAGGCCATAGTTCATGAGTGAAATTCCACTTTTGAATCCCTTGAACACTTGACCATTAGAGTAGGTGAAATATTATGATTGGTGCCATTAGAGAAGCCTTGATATTATTTGACTAGTTAGCACATCTCTTAGATTTAAATTCTAAATGCTTTCTTTTCTTCTCAGCTTTACATGCCTTGTTTGATTTGTTTTTGCAATTGCAAGAATATTTTCACTTGAATATGGGAATGAGATTAAAAGATGCTCAGGAATTTCTCGATTGAAATATTGTATCCTATGATGGTAGGGAATTTTCTTTATTTTCTTCCCAATAATAATTTTATTTTTATTTTCTATTGTAGTTTCATGATCTTTTCATAGATTGGATAGTAATGATGATCCTAGTCCATGCACATACAATGTTGGCACCTCTAAGATTATGTCCCTGGATTGATGATTTCATGATCAACAATTAAGATAATTAATTAACTCAACAGGGACATTTCTTGTCACACACCCACTACGGGAACTAATAGTTTTCGGCTTTTTCCTTCTTTTCCCCGAGGAATAGAATCCCCGAGTTCCTATGGGGCCTTATGCAGAACCTACCATCCCTTATCCTTACACATGTGGTCATTGGCTATGACCATCGGCCTTATCGGAGAGGTGCTTCCGGCTTTTGCGATTCGAGAAAATGCGATGCATGTGTTCCCCTGCTCTCTGGTCTCTCGAAGTGCCGAAATTCGAAAGGAACCAACAGTTCATCACATCTAACAATGCCTCAGATTAAGACCTGGGATTCCACATTTCGGAGTCTCTTGTACCTGGTTTTCATGGTAGACGAGGATGGGGGGTTCATACCCTTCGGTTTTTCAGGTGTCGAAACACCGAAAACCAAATCTACACACGCTAAGCCATATGGGGATTTCACAAGTCGGGAATTCAGGACTAGCATGTACCAGGGACTTGCCTCTAGATATCCCAAGTGCCAAAATATCGTGACATCAAGACTTATCCACGCTATTATTATTTCAGGGTTTCGCAAGTCGGGGTTTCATGATATGCACAGATAGGAGATCTCACACTTAGGTTTCCCGAGAGTCGAAACTCCTAAGCCTATATTCATCACTAAGCTCATTTTGGGGTTTTGTGATATGCACAGACATGAGATCTCACACTTAGGTTTCCTAGGAGCCGAAACTCCTAAGCCTGTATTCATCTCTAAGATCATTTCGGGGTTTCGCAAGTCAGGAATTCACGTCTGACGAGTACAAGGGAACTAACCCTTGGATTTCCCAGGTGTCGAAATAATGAAACATCCAAAATCTAGACACACTATGCCATTTTGGGGTTTCGCAAGTCAGGATTTCAGGATTGGCGAGTACAAGATATTTGCCTTTAGGTATCCCATATGCCGAAACTCTGATGGGTTAGATCTTTTCCATGTGCTTCCCTGGATCCAATGATCCAGAATAACCCTCGCAATTTCAGTGATTGTGAATCCTCGTTCTTCACGACCCTTATACGCCTAAGTTCTGAAACCCTGGTAGCTTCCGGATGTTCGCCACCTGTCCTCCAATGATTCAACGGTTGAAGTGATTTCGGGACTTCTTTCGTGTGCCTATCTCTGGATCCAACGACTGTCAGTCCGCACTCTAGATCTGACGGCTTTATACCATCTGTTCAGATCCTCTCCTCTTGCGCGTATCTTGTGTGCCTGGACGTAGGATTTCAATGGTCTAGATCCACATTCTAGAGTTGATCTAAGGGTTGTTGTTTCTCTTCCTCCTGAGTTTTGGCTTTCTTCCCGATCTCAGAAGATTTCAAAGCTTCAAAGGTCTCAACCTTCGATATTCTACTGCAAGCCAACTATTGGGTCTCGCCAGCACTTATGAAAAGTGTTGTCCCTACTGAGCTTTCTCAGCTATGAAGGAATTAAGAGTTTTGCACTTTTTCTCCCGGGCTTGACTCTTAGAAGACACTTCCACACACCCCTTGCACTCATTTGTCAATTCTAGGACTTGAGTGAGTCTCGTTCTCTACTTGCCTCGCAGGGAGCCTATGCATAACTACACTACCTCTCATGAGCTTAACGAAATTCATCCTCCAAGGGACTCTAGAAAACTAGGAAGGTTGGCATGTGTACATGAGACTATGCCTAAGATTGACGAACTCACAGCTCGTGGCTCTAACTCAAGATGCCTCAGGACACAAGTATTTATGAGTACCAATCATGTCCTATCCATATAATCTCTTACTGGCCTAATTATATAGCCAAGTAGTAAGGAAAGAGACATAGTATATCCATTCAGAAATCAAGCACAATTCCTGAAACATACACCATATAACCAAATTCGTGCCTAGTTACAGCCAAATTACACAGAGTAAGAAATCACTTATCTATTACAGGTTGTCGCCAACCAATTGACTATGGGTGTTCATCCTTCCACCCGACCATAGGCTCAGAGGCATTCAATATTAGCACTCTGGCCACCCCCGTGCCAAGCCATGATATCACTAGGGAACTCTCACTCTTCTCGAGGGTTCTCTCTCTGATTCAGTTTCTGTTCAGGTCTTGCTTTCTACAACTCGGAGCTTTCTCACTCATTTTTGGCCTCGACAAGGTTTCTCAAATGCTCTTTAGCATCAAGCTTGTGGCCTTCTTCTCGTGATCCGGTTGAGAGATTCGTGCCTCTCCCTTGAGAGCTCTCGTTCTCGTCTCATGTCTCCTTCTCCTCTCCTTTGTTTCCCTCTTACCTTGGACGGTTTCGCTGACCTGTCATGTTCCTTCTGTGAGAAGGAAACTCAGGTCTGCAGGTCCCTATAATACTTTGGGTTGACAACCCATGTTTCCATTCATGGGGGTGGTTGTTTATTTAACCACCATCCTTTCTTCATTGACTGCTTTCCTTTCCTTGAGATTCGAGGGAGGTTTGTCATCCTTATCATGAATATTTGGGGTTATTTGATATATGAACCCTCTTGTATGGTTTTCACATTCTTCCTCTAGTGATATCATGGTCAGTACTTTCAAGGCTTCAACCCCGCAGTCAGTTATTGACAACTCAAACAATAATACATTTACATTTTCCTCATGCATTAGCATGGTAATTCCTATTATATGATTAATTACAAATTGGGGGAAACATGGGTGTTACAATTCCCTCCCCCTTAAAGGAGCACCATCCTTGGTGTTCTTTTCTCAAAACACCTGTGATGCCTTTCTCATTCGTCCACTTTAGAAGTCTTGACCTTCATCCTTGGCTAGGTCCTCTTTTAGAATCTTAGTCTTCGTCACATGCCTTCAATAATTTTTGGACAAAAAGCACATTAATCACAATTTTGTGTGAAAACATCTTACTATTGTTCAAAATTAAAAAGGAAAATTCATATTCTAGCACGGTACTTATCTGTGCAGTTTGTGGATCTGTATCCACATGGTAGTTTTATTATCCATGCTCATCACTTTCATTGATGTACCCATTGGGTGCATGATTCCAATTCAATAGTTCACAAGAGCTATCATGATTTTATCTTCCTTTCCAAGGTTTTTCCGCACAGGAAACTACCCACTCTGTGCATGATCCCAATAGTTTACAATAATTATTAAGGTATCCTCTTCCCTGTGGTCACTCACCCTCTAGGCCCAAGCTCAGGCATCCCCTTCACTATTATATAGTCCCTCGGGTGATCCATCTTGCCATGCCAAGGTTTTCTCGCATGAGAAAATTTTAGAGACTCTATCGAGTCTTATAGTCGAGGCGTCCCTCAGACTTGCTCTCCCAAGGTGTCCCTCCGTCTTTTGTTACCTAACACAATAATTTTCATATGGTCATGGCTTATCATGGGGTTTTCATGGCTCAGTAGTAGACACATTCATCTTTTTCAGCTATGACATCCTTCATCTGTTCTTTCAGGACAAATCTTTTCTACTCACTTGTATCACAGGTACACAAGGTTCATGAGACATCATTATAAATTCTAACTTTTAGAATTCTATTGTAAATCTGTCACCTACAAATTTCCTATTCCACAATTTGTTTTCATATTTGTTTCGCATAGGAACTAGATTCATAATTATGGGACTTTCCTTCCCATAACATTTTAGCTCAACAGGAAATCGGTCTTCCTTATGGGCTTACAACATTTCCATATCCAAGACTCCTCCTTCCTACATTCATTCCTCAGCTAATCAAATTGTTAGTTCTCATGCACATACATTTTATTGCACCTTTACAACATCGTCACAAAAATTTCAGAATGGTGCATACTAACAATCAAATTCACTTTCTCAAAAGGAAATACCATTCCTTGCATTTTGGCTCAGCAGACAATCGGTCTTTCCTATGGGATTACTTTACTGCCATATCCATGACCCTCTGCTTCCTGCAATTCATTCTTCAATCAGCCAAACAAATTGTTAGATTTTCCATGTATATATATATTCAAAACGTAATTCAACATTTCAAAGGGTTTTAACAAATGTGCCACTATCCCTGGCCACATTCATACCCAATTAACTCTTTCATTGTTATTCAAGTTCGCCACATTTTATGATTGGTTCTTGGCCACGAGGTGTTGGAATTTAACCAACCTCTTCCTCATATGGTTTATTATTTTTTCTTTCATTCTTATAG
>JZKD02S1188802.1:0-12622 GCA_000966675.3 Picea glauca | reverse complement strand
GATGACTTCAAGACGAACAACACATATAAAAACCAAAAAAAACACAATGAATAGGATCTTAAGACAAGCAAAGACCAAAACAAGACCAAGGAAGGAAACCAAAACTGAAAGCTTCGTCCCTAGTGGAGTCACCAATTTTTGTTGTAGGAAAATTCCCCCGTGGACAGGTGAATTCCCTCTTGGATCTTAAACCCCTATGACCAAGACAGAAAAATGATAACTTTGAACACTGAATTTCCTTTAAACATAGCTAATATAGTAAATAGATAAGAGGAAGAAAGTATGAGTACCTTTTTACGAAGCTTGTCCTCGCTCAGTCCAAGTTGAGCTTGATATCCAAGTCCTTTAACGAGTCCTGCAATCCAATAAACAATGAAGAAAAATCATACTTTCTATTCTACCATGATTAGTTTAAAGCTAGATTTATCTAAAAGACAAGCTCATGCAAATGTACACAATCTTGAAGGAAATAGGCCAAGCACATGTATTAATGAGAACAAAATAAGGTGCTTACAAAGTGTAGATGTAGATGTAGCAACCTCACCAAGCTCTCCTTGTCCAAACCCTTGCTCAAACATACACAATCAAAATGTCACTACTTTTCACTGATTATTCTCCCCTTTTCACCATGAGAATACCTCCTTATATAGGATTTGATAGGCTTAACCACCTTGGATATTATTGGGATAAGTTGAGGATATTACTCCATCAGTTGAGGAAATCCCCTTAGATCCAAATTTGGACTTGGATTCGAGCCAAACTAATTTGGATATTTCTCAATTGTCTTTAGAGATAAGGGGGATTTGTCCCCAAGATTTTCTCAATAGATCGACACTCCCTCAAAGTGGGCCATAGAGTGTTGCAACACTCCCTTCTAAGAGGACAGGGGGTGCTAGTGCTCCTTTCAAGTGGTCAGGGGAGCGCTGATCTCCAAAAATACTTTATGATGGTAATTTCTCAAGGTAAAAGTTTGTACTCTTTTCCAATATATATATTTTCATCTTCTAACAAGACTTAGAGGATATATCAAGTGATCTAATGTCATCTGTGATGTGACATAGGATAGATGACAATATGATTTTGCGACACTTGCGATAATGACAATGAGACATCATCGAAGTGAGTAATTTTGACGTGTAACACACTTGCCCAATTTGGCATACAACTGATGCTCCCTTAATTCTTGCAATATCATCNACGTAAGAGAAAAAGACACACCAAAACTATAGTACAATAGTGTACAAAGCACACATGCTTGATGTTTTATGCATAGTAATTTTTAAGGTAAATCCCATTCCGAGGTTCACCAAGAGAGATTCCATCATAGTCAACTAGCTCGTAGGCACCTCTATGTAATACATGTTTTATGATGTAGTGTCCATGCCATAGAGGTTCTAACTTGCCTGTCCCTAACTTATCATGAGCCTGGTCATAAACGAGGACTAGGTCTCCTTCTGCGAAAGTATGAGGATGGACATATTTTTCATATTAACTATTCATTCATTTTTGATACATCTCGTTAATGAGAGTGGCATTGCGACATGTTTCATACAACCTAGTCAAATATAGGAAACATTCCTCTTCAATAGAAGTGTGAGGCATGAGTTCTACTTTGAGTTTCAACGAAGGAATTTCACACTCGATTGGTAATACTACTTCTATGCCATATACTAACTAGAATGGAGTGAATCCAGTTGCAGGTTTCACTGAGGTGCGATAAGCCCAGAGAGCGGCGAAAAGTTGTATATGCCAAGATGTTTTGTTTTCCCCCACCATGCGTTGAATCATGGTTTTAAGGAATTTGTTGATAACTTCAACTTGTCCATTTTCTTGAGGATAGTAGAGGGATGATTTCTCATGGTGAAAACCCAACTTGACACGTAACTCACCCATCATTTGGTTTTGAAAATGTGAACCTTCATCAGTGACAATGGCTTGTGGAACACCAAAGCGAGTGATGATGTGGTTGAAGATGAAAAGAGCTGCGGTACGACCATCATTAAGAAAATTAGGCATAGCCTCACCCCATTTTGTGAAGTAATCAATGAAAATGATGATATGACCGTGCCCCCCCAATTGAGGTAGGCTTACACTACATAAAATCAATTCCCCATTTGGAAAAGGGGTCGATGGAGACAACATGATGCAACAAAGCAGGGTGGGTGCATGCCTTTTAATGAAAAACTTGGCAGGGTGGGCATTTTTTGACAACCTCAATACCACCTTTGAAGATAGAGGGCCAAAAGCAACTGACACATAATATTTTCCGAGCTGTAGCCATTTCAAAAAGGTAACCACCACATGCTCCAAGGTGACAGTCATTAAGGACACATTTAGCCTCATCATTAGTTAAACAACATCGTAAGATAGTGTCAATACCACGGTGATACAAAGTGTCACCGATGATAAGGTAGCGTTTATAATGGTGATGGATACGACGAAGTTGTAGATGGTAGATATCTGGATGAAAACATTGGGTTTGAAGATAAAGAAGGATATCTCCATACCAAGGATCAGATGTGCTAATGAGGAACACATATTCATCGGGGAGAGAATCTCTAGGCTCAGTATCTTCATCAACATGGGGAAGATCGCAGATAAGTTTTGCAAAAACCAAGGACTTTTTTAACTTTGGACATGGAAAATTTGAGATCGAATTCTTGAAGAATAACGATCCATTTGGAATATTTTCCCCCAAGGACTTGACATGTCAGAATATGATATACAGGGTTTGAGTCTGCAATGACTGTGGTAGTGTGTAATAAGATGTAATGGCGAAATCTATGGACGACAATGACGGCTGCCAGAGCAAACTTTTCAACATGTGAATATTGGAGTTTGGACCAGATAGACTCTTTCTCAGATAGTATATCACATGTTCCTCACTGTTAGGGTCCTCTTGAACCAACCCCATAGAGATAGTGGAAGTAGAGGATTCCACGTAAAGGATATAGTCTTGTGCATAATTTGGAGGATGCATAAGAGGTGTATGGGTCAATGCATGCTTAAGAGCATCAAAATATCGTTGAGCAGTGTCATCCCATATGAAAGGAGTGTCTTTCTGCAACAATCGCATAAATCCTTTAGTAATCTCAGTGTAATTACATATAAAACAACGAATAAAGTTTGCTTTCCCCTGCAAACTTTGTAGTTGGGTCAGATTATTGGGAGGAGGTAAAGCAAGAATAACTTTAATTTTTAAGGGATCCACCCTAATCCCATCTTTGGAGACAACGAAAATGAGGAGTCAACCTAATTCGACAATGAAGATACACTTGTGTGGGTTCAAACGAATACAGTATAATCAACATCGAACAAAAATAGCCCATAGATGACCAATATGGTCTGATAGACTAGATGAATGGGCAGGTAAATCATCGAGGTAAGGTTCTGCAATATGTTTGATATCGTGGAAAGCATACGACATGGCCCGCTGGAAAGTAACACCAACATTTTTGAGACCAAACGATAGTTTCCTATAGGATAAAGTTCTCCACGGGAAAATGAAGGTTGTCTTATGTTGATCAACAGGTAGAATGTCAATCTGGTTGTATCCTGAGAATCCATCCACGAAAGAGAAAATAACGTTGCCAATGCAATTATCAATGATTTGGTCGATGAAAGGTGTGGGGTAATTGTCTTTTGGACAAGACTTGTTAAAATCCCTATAATCAACACAGATACGAATGGTCCCTTGTTTCTTAGCGACCAGAACAATGTTAGAAACCCATTCTGTCAAGGGGACAAGATAGATAAAGCCATATTTTAACAGTTTCTCAACTTTTGCTTTTATGGTCACAATTTTCTTAGGATGAACTAGGTGGAGTTTTTATCAGACAAGTTTAACGCCTGGGTAAGTTTTTATTTCATGCACAATGATCTAAGGATCGATCCCTGACATTTCCTCGTAGCTCCAAGCAAAGACATTGCATAATTCTTTAAATAAGGTGGTGTAAGAAACCACTTCCTCGGGCGAACAATTAGCACCGAGATTAATATTTTCCATGATACCTTCCTTGATCGAAATATCAATAACGATCATAGAAGAGATGTTTCCTAAATTACCCTCAGAAATAGTATCCTGGGTAAGTATAGGAGATTGTGGAGAATCAACAACAATGGTGGGGGGGGGGGAGATATAGTGTATATCTTCCTGAATTTATTTTAGAGGTGGAAGAAAAGAGGATCGATGATGGTTGTCATCCCAAGGTACTTCTTCAATGCTAAGCATTTCCATAATGGATTCGTCTGAAGGAAAAATCTAGGAAATGTAGTCAAAAACATAAGACAAGGAGTTCAACCAAGATGGTATCGAATAAGTGTTGGATGCCAATAAATGTTGTTCATCCATGGAGGGAGAGGTGGATTGAATAGAAGTGTATGAAGCCTCAACCAGACTAAGTGGCATAGCATCACCCAGTGCATCGAATTCTAATGGACTAGGAACAAGCCAAGGATTAGTGGATTCTAAAGACTAATAGGCCATAGTCGAAATCATATTGATTGTATAAATATGTTGTGTGGTAGGAGGAAATGGTGTAGGGAAAGTACCCATCAGGGAAGAGTATTTTAAAATACCTACACCAACGCTTTCATACGTGATCTTATGATCTCCCAAGGAAGGAATATTGTTGGTAGTAGAAGTGCGAGCATCGGGTGTACAATAATCTAACTGGTCGATAGTGGAAATTTTTCCTTGATAGGGGAATTGTACACATCGAAACATCGATGAAGCGACAATAGTCATGGAATAAAACCAACTTCTTCCTAATAATAAGTTGTAATCGAGGGGAGCGTCAACTACCTCGACATCAACAAAGACGGTTTTGCCACCCAACTGAACGACCAAGGACTGCAAAATTATGTGAGGAGGAAAACCTCTCCCATCGAATGATCACAACATAGTAGGGGATTGGTTAAGTGAAGGTGATTTTAATTCTTTTCAACAAGCTAAATACATGACACAGGTGGAAGCTCCCTCATCCAAAATAGTGTAGTGAATGTGTTGGTTGTGAACAACAACATCAATTTGAAAAGCGAGTTGGTGAGAAAGTCATGACTTGAAATTGTCCAGGTTAAATGTGATATTGTTGGATGACTCAGGATCAATGGTGCCAATGGCAGCCAAGAGCATTCTACATTGACTTGAGCAGTGTTGTAGAACTTCCAACG
The DNA here is from genome assembly GCA_000966675.3 of Picea glauca. Classification (NCBI taxonomy): domain Eukaryota; kingdom Viridiplantae; phylum Streptophyta; class Pinopsida; order Pinales; family Pinaceae; genus Picea; species Picea glauca. The sequence continues at coordinate 7,450 of JZKD02S1188802.1, read as the reverse complement.
TGAACATAGTACACGATGGTTGAGCCAAATCTTCAACAATGTTGTAGTTTTTGGCAACACGTGAACTAGGATTGAAAGTAGATTTACAGATGGTGCTCTTGGGAGGGTGTAAGATAGAGTCGAAAGTAGGTTTCTCTATATGAAGTGATCCATATGTATGACTAATGGAGGCAGGGAATGGATCCGGTAAAGAACCGTTAGTGACCTTTTCTTTGTCAGGTTTAGCTGGTGTGTTGTATGTAATAGTGTGAGTGGTTAAATCAATCCCATTGAACATATAAATATGAGCACTTGTCAAGGCTTCATCATTAGGAGGGTGGATGGAACTGCTCCCTGTGGGGGGGGGGGTGAGTGCTTAAGCAACCATGGATTGCTGCTGAGGAAAAGGATGTGTTAACATGACGAGCTGGGAATTCCCTTTGAAATTTTTTGCAACTTCGTTGCGATGTGGATAGTATAGGGTGTAATGATCGTCACCACAAATAATACATGGGAATTTTGGTTTCCACTGTGGTTGCTTTTCATTAGCACGCAGTGGAGTTTGGGTTTTGGGTTGTTCATTATTATTATTCTTTTTGGGTTTACTCTTTGTCTTCTTCTTACCTTTGGATTGTTGTGAAAGGGAATATTGAACTGCATTGACCTCAGAGAATTGAGTTGGGAGTGAGGTAGAGGAGAGTGAAGTCGAACCGGGAATGGGCGCTGAAACAAAGAGATTTATTTTTTTGATCGACTGCGATGTAGATTGGGTTCTGACGGTGCCGATAACTCCATTCGCATGTGACGTGGACGAAGGTTTGGATGGATCAGTAGTGGCACGGGTAGCACTTGGAATCAACTCATAAAAAGTACTAGATTGTGAATAAACCAAATCTAAGTACTGAGCCTGGGCAATGGCTTCTTCCTCAGTGACTACACCACCCATGGTGACATCATGAGAAATCGAGGGTAAAAGAGATTTAGTAAACCATTCTTCCAATAACTGGTCAAGAATGATTGTTTTAATCAACCTTCGTCGTCGTCTCCAGTCATGAATGTGATCAGAGATATTCACAAAGTTGGTTGGATGAAGAGAGGTCAAAAGTTTAGTACCCGTATCGTAAAAGATGGGTAGTTTAAAGTGTGTGAGGAAATCCATGGTGAGGGAGTTGAAATCTTGAAAAGAACCACGTGGAAGTTCAATATAACACTTGGTTGCTTAGTCCGTAAGCGTGCGATGGAAGAGATGTAAATGTATGGAATAATCCATTAATGAGTTGGATGAACACCATAAATGGAATGTCATCACATGGTTGTTTGGATCTTCTCCAGGTTTACCATCAAAATTTGGGATGTCGAAGTGTAATTTAGTGGGAATCACTAGCAAAAAAGGAAAATGTAGTATGGGCTCATTGGTCAACCGAGACAAGTCCGAGAGATCCAGAGTGGAAAGGAAAGGTAAGTGTTAGTTAACCCGAGGGTGATACTGGTGTGGCATAGGGACACCAATAGGACCATAAACCGGTTGAGATGGGTAATTGCATCCAATAGGAACTCCTACATATGGTTGTTGTTGAAGAGGATAAATATGATTCGATGATTGTTGAGGAACATTCATGAGTGGGGGAAAACCTAGTGGATTATGAGGGGTATAAGTCAGTTGATTTGGTTGTGGGGGATAAATAGTTTGTCCCTGAGGAGGGTACACATTAGCCCCATGGGGAGGATAAACATTAGACCCTTAGGGAGGATAAGGTTTTTGTCCTTGAGGACCCCAGGTGGTATTTAGGACACTCGGATAAGGTTTTCCATAAGATAGTCCGAAAGGAGCATGATTTGACACTCCTCCTTGTCGGTTATGGTATGATTTCCCCCCAGTGTAGGGTTGATTAAACGTGCCTCCTAAAGATACTCCCCAGGTTTTTGAAGGGTTTTCGACAAAATAAGGTTGCTCCCCTGGATTAACAACCGAGGCTTGAGCAGTAAAGGGAGGTTGTCCTCTGGAAGGAACATGAAAAATGGTTGTCCCCCTGGAGGGGTAGGCCTGATATAGGATGGTTGTCCCCCATGAGGGATAGTTCCACTAGATGGTGGTTTCCCCCCAATAGGGATATTTCCTATAGTTGATTGTGTCTATCTGGAAAGGGTTTGCATTCTCTGGTGTAAGGATGTTCCAACAAGATCCTGAGGAGAATGACGAGCTGTAGAGTGAAAAGGTGTAAAGGTGGGAGTAGCGGTTGAAGTGCCTTGGGTATGAGTAGAAGTGATGAATCCAACATTAATATGGACTTTTGCTAATGTAACAACATGATCTATGACTTGTTCGATGGGGTGATCAATAGTTTGACCAGATGGTCCTGCCTCAACAACAAGAGTGTCATGAGGATTAAGAGGTTGTTGAATGTATTCAAAATTCTCATAAATATCACGTCCGGATACAGTCCTCCATACATAACGAGCATGTGTTTGATGTGTATCTACTGTGGTAGTAGGACGGATAAGGGTCCTATAGTCATCACCAAAAATTGGTTCTGTGGATCCCATATATGTCTCAGTAATTGGTCTCAAAGGTAAACAAGGGAATTCTTCTTTTATAACATTACCGAGCGAGTCCAATCGAACCATGAGTGGTTCAATAGGAGATGCTGACACAGGTGTAGTGTGAGGAGTGGGATTTTCAACCGTAACTAAGGCTCTTTCTGAATTTTCTAACAAAGGAGTAACAACACTCCCAACATCAGAACGATTCTCTACCTGTTCACGGTAGGTGTATTCTAGTGAGTTAGGAGTTAAGGGTTGATATCCTTCTTCCAGAGGCAACCCTTGCATCCTAAGTGATTGGCAAAGACCTTTATCATCTACAAGCTCAATTTTGAAGAACTACCGAAATAGCAACACACGCTAAAACAATCTAGAAATACCAACACGCAAACAAACCTTCTCTCGATGACCGTACTAGTTGGTGATGAAATCCAACATTGCTTGATCAAGTCAAGAAGGGGATAGGATATGAGCGGGTGGAACAGTTATGATGGAGACTTGCTTAACAGACTTACGCCTTGGTGCAAGCTTCCACACAATAATCATAGATTTACCCTCCAAGGAGCCTGAGTGAATTTGACCACTGTCTGTTCCAGGTACAATGAAGACTTCCCTTCACCGCCACCTTGTGTAAATAACCTAAAGGTTATGGATACTAAGGACACCAACTCTTAGTCATCCGCTGGGCGAGTATAGTTGACAGCCCAGTCTGAACATATGGGCATGATAACAAGTCCGAAATACTTCAAGAGGACTAAGGACAAGTGGACTGGTAGAAATCCAGAGGACCCCAAACGGGTTCAGAATTCACGAAGCACTGAGACCAAATGAAAATAGTTGAACATCAATAAGAACCCCCAATATATGATCTGACTACTATGAATGAATAATCTCCATAACTCTCCCAAACACGACCTCGTGCGTAACCCCTGTGTGAGAGGAGGATCCTAGATAAGCTTATATGAAAATTGGATTTTCTCTCCCTATCGCAAGATGCTAATGTTTTTTTTGAATGCTTTAGAGAGTTGTGGTTACATCCTAATCCAAAGCGCTAATCCTAGTCTAATGTTGGTGGAGGAATCTAAAAAATAAAAAGTTTCTAGATCGATTTTAATTAGTGTTGATTTTTGTGGCTATTCTTTACTCATAGTTGAATGAGAGTGAAACTGATGATATTATGACTTGATTCCCAAAAATACATAAGAAAAATGATAGAAAATCTTTTCTTTCAATGAATTTCTATTTATGGGAAGGAGAAGAAATTATCCTTTTCACTATCAAACACAAAAATGCAAAAAATTCATGTAATTTTTCTCAATCAAGAATCCAATTCAATGCTAAACTATTCAGAAAATGATCCTGATATCCAAAAGCCAATCATGAAAATATATCTCTTTGTTTAAATATGAATTATAATCAACTTGATTCAAAGCTTCTTATGCCAACCATATTTCATTATTTGCAAGTTTCAAGCAATTGGAAGCAAACATCATATAAACAAAAATCACACTCTCACTATGATCAAACAAGAAGAAAATACAAAGCCAATTTTTTCAAAAAGAAAATCAAAACTCAAACAAGAGGAATTGCTTGGAAAGATAACTCAAATACCAAATGGAACAATACACAGATCCCTGAACCTCCTTGTAACAACTTCATGCAATCAGATAAACGAGAAAATATTAAACCAACTCCAGATCTCAAAGAGGAAGAGTGATTCCAAAAAAAGGAAGAGTGATTTCAATATCTTTTAAAAACCAAACAAAACATCAAAAACCCTTAGAAATCAAATGGTTTCAAGTTTTACAGAAGACACATGCTGATGGAAAAAGTCCCGAGCAAAAAAGAAAACCAAAAATCACACCCAAAAGAGGTATCCCATTGATTTTCAACAGAGAGGAAAATCAGTGCTCTGGTGATATAGACACTAGAGCATTGCAACGCTCTATAAATAACTGTAATGGATCTCCGAGCTTGAAATCGATGCTCTGGATGTAATGGAAGGGGATCATTTTTTTTTGAGAATGAAAAAATGACAACCCAGGAAAAAAAAAAAAAAAAAAAACTTAAATATCAGCGTGTGTATGATGACTTCAAGACTAACAACACATCTAAAAACTAGAAAAACACAATGAATAGGATATTAAGAAAAGAAAATACCAAAACAAGACCAAGGAAGGAAACCAAAACTGAAAGCTTCGTCCCTAGTGGAGTCACCGATTTTTGTTGTAGGAAAATTCCCCCGTGGACAGGTGAATTCCCTCTTGGATCTTAGACCCCTATGACCAAGACAGAAAAATGATAACTTTGAACACTGACTTTCCTTTAAACATAGCTAATATAGTAAATAGATAAGAGGAAGAAAGTATTAGGACCTTTTTACGAAGCTTGTCCTCGCTCAATCCAAGTTGAGCTTGATATCCAAGTCATTTAACAAGTCCTGCAATCCAATAAACAACGAAGAAAAATCATACTTTCTATTCTACCATGATTAGTTTAAAGCTAGATTTATCTAAAAGACAAGCTCATGCAAATGTACACAATCTTGAAGGAATAGGCCAAGCACATGTATTAATGAGAACAAAATAAGGTGCTTACAAAGTGTAGATGTAGATGTAGCAACCTCACCAAGCTCTCCTTGTCCAAACCCTTGCTCAAACATCCACAATCAAAATGTCACTACTCTTCACTGATTATTCTCCCCTTTTCACCATGAGAATACCTCCTTATATAGGATTTGATAGGCTTAACCACCTTGGATATTATTGGGATAAGTTGAGGATATTACTCCATCAATTGAGGAACTTCCCTTATATCCAACTTTGGACTTGGATTCGAGCCAAACTAACTTGGATATTTCTCAGTTGTCTTTAGAGATAAGGGGGATTTGTCCCCAAGATTTTCTCAATAGATCGACACTCCCTCAAAGTGGGCCATAGAGTATTGCAACACTCCCTTCTAAGAGGATAGGGGGTGCTAGCGCTACTTTCAAGTGGTCAGGGGAGCGTTGATCTCCAAAAATACTTTATGATGGTAATTTCTCAAGGTAAAAGTTTGTACTCTTTTCCAATATATATATTTTCATATTCTAACAAACCTTATAGGATATATCAAGTGTTCTTATGATGTCATCCGTGATGTGACACAAGCTAGATGACAATACGATTTTGTGACACTTGCGATAATGACAATGAGACATCATCGAAGTGAGTAATTTTGACGTGTAACACACTTGCCCAATTTGGCATACAACTGATGCTCCCTTAATTCTTGCAATATCATCCTCAAGTGTTGTTCATGCTCTTCCTCTGACTTAGAATATATAATAATGTCATCTAAAAATACAATGACAAACTTATCTAAGTATTCTCTGAAAATACTATTCATTAAACACATGAAGACAACTGGTGAATTTGATAACCCAAATGGCACCACTATGAATTCATAATGACCATACCTTGTTCTGAAAGCAGTCTTTTTGATGTCTTCTTCTTTAATTCTTACTTGATGATAACCTGACCTAAGATCAATCTTGAATAATACTTTTTCATCTTTCAACTGATCAAATAAGTCATCGATCCTTGGAAAATGATACTTATTCTTCACAGTTACCTTATTCAACTGCCTAAAGTCAATGCAAAGTCTCAATGTCCCATCCTTCTTCTTCACAAATAAAACTGGGGCACCCCAAGGTAACACACTTGGGAATATATACCCCTTCTTCAGGAGCTCTTCAAGTTGCATTGCAACTCCTTCAGTTATGGTGTACTCATCCTGTAGGGAGTCTTGGATACTGGAGTTTCTCTAGACATCAAATGTATAGAGAAACCAATGCCTCTTTTAGAGGGTAATCCTGGTATTTCCTTAAACACGTCTTCAAACTCTTTTAGGACTGTATAATCTTCAATATTTGACACCTTATCTTTAGGTTTCTCTTCCATATGTGCTGCAAATATTTGACACCCTTTTCTGTAACATTTTTTCAGTTGCAATACTGAAATTTCTCTGATGGTTACTGCACTGGGAATTCCCTGCACTATCCTTATGTTCCCTTCCTCATCCAAACAAGTAAATGCCTTTTTATGATAGTATAGGATAGCATGATGTTGGTCCAACCAATCCATCCCAATTAGAAAGTCATAGGAACCTAAAAGCAATATGTTCAAATCTTCCCTGGTCTTCAGTCCATTCATGTACATAGGACATGACTTAACCATCTCATTAACTTTTCTTTTGGCTCCGGTAGCCAGCTGCACCAACGAATATTTTCCATACTTTCTTCTTGGAAAATGCAATCTTTCCACCATCTTAAGATCTATATAAATATGAATATCTCCCAAATCAATTAAAATAGCAATGGTTTGGTTGTTGATCATACCTTCCACTTCAATCATATGTGATTGATATTCTGCTTGCTTGTTGTCCAGGGCTGCATAGATCCTTGGTACATTTCTGCCCATGTCCTCCATTGTTTCAACTTCCTGAACATTGTGAACAATCCTCACTTTTTCACTTTCGTGAGAACAATCTCTATACATATGATCTCCTTTATAACCCCAACATTGAATAGGTGGTTGCCTTGGCCTTTGACCCCCTGTCTCAATCATTCTGGGTTCTCTAGAAGTTGGCTATCCCTGAGGACTATTTCTAAAGAATGGTATCTTAGTCCCCTTATTCCTTTGATCCATCTTGAATTTCTTTTTGTATTCCCAAGATTTTTGGAGAGTTGGCCTTGAGTTTTGTTGATAATATAGGCATTTAGCTCACCTTATGGTCTCCTCTAATGTTTTGGGATCATCATATTGTATTTTTTCACTGATGAATGATGGAAATCCACTCAAATTCCTCAGAATCTTAATTGTCTCATCCTTGATGAAAGAAACATACTTCAATAGTTCTAAAAACCTTCTTTCATATTCATCTATGTTAA
>JZKD02S1188791.1:0-12622 GCA_000966675.3 Picea glauca | reverse complement strand
TGATTCAAAATGAAAATGTCTCCTTGGTATATATAGGAGACTAGGAGGTATAATTACAACTAATGGTCTAAAGCCGACATAAATAAAATAACATTATTAATCTAATATGCCCCAAATAAGGGGTAATGAGCCAATATTTAGGGCTTAACACTAACTCCGAATTAATTTAATGCAAGTCGAATACACCATAGTTTGCCTATGTTTCAAAATTACAAATGTGACAACCCTTTCAAAACCCCAATGTAAAATACATCAAAAACTTGTTAGGGATACTATGTCCCAACTTTTAGGCTTCCAATTTAAACAATGTGCGCAACCCTTGTAGCATGAAATCAAGGTAATCACCATACCACATATTGCATGTAAATTGAAAATTGGAATGTAGATCCTTCATCAAACTAAATGCAACATAGTAATACTTGTGAGAGATATATAAGACAACATCATTTCTTCTTAAGTCACATCACCCATAACATCCTGTGATCAATTTTTGATAGCGATTTAAAAGCAAATAAATTGTAGAGCTCATCTCACAACCGAGTCATAAGCACATAAAACATATGTGTTGTATTTCCGTCATATTCACACAGAGGGTCCCACCTATTAGTATATTATTAAATATAAATAAATGATAAGGTGTTGCAACCATTTGCAAGCAGGTATCCTACGTTGCGCTTTTAGGCGTCAACACTTACCATGGAATGTACCTCCAAAGTTGTAAACATGTGAAAGTATAAAGCAATAAAATGACCAAATTAACAAGGGAATAAAAATGGATTAAGAGTCCCTCAAGTCCTTCATGCTAAGGATATTCAAACATGGAAAGGGGTATAATGGTCCTTAACGGTTAAAAGAAAGTTATTGAAGGTTCCTTTTTAATTTTCATTTTCCCTTAATGTGTTGATGATTGCAGCTTCATGAGACATTCTTCAGATGGTACTCCTTTGGACTGAGTTGAGATGATCTGTGAGAATGCTTATGTGATATGTGAGTCATACTCCTATGGAATGAGTTGAGATGACTGGTGTTGGTATCTTGTCGTGCTCCTCTGGACTGAGTTGAGATGACTTGAGATGGTCTCATGTCATACTCCTATGGACTTAGTTGAGTCGACTTGAGATGGCTCTCCAGTTCGTACTCCTATGGATTTAGTTGAGTTGATTTGTTGAGAGTGACGTCCCTTGTGGTTGAGCACATGTGGACTTGTCCCTAGTGGAAGCGCACTAGAGGATGTGTGTGAGACCCCTTGCTATATTGTAAAAGAGTAAGACTATTGTAAAACCCTAATTTGTATTGTGAAGGGTACAAGTCGGCCCCATTGTAAAAATACATTTATATGTTATGTAATTATAATTGTATTTTTGAGTTGTACAAGTTGGCCCTATTCTGCCAATCAAGAGACACATATATTTGTTGAGTTAGGTAATGTATTTATTAGTGAATGATCCCCATTTTGGATCATTCAACTCATTCACTCACAATGCATACTTGGAGAGATGAAATTTAGTGCGCACTCCTTCTATGTGCTATCCTTCTTGGTCATAGAGCACCCTATTGTGTGCATTAGGATTTTCTATGTGAGGGTTTCTTCTCTTGGCAATATAAGCAAAGGGTTGTTGGGTTTTTCCCTTGTTTGAGAAGGGTTTTCCCAGGAAGAATGTCTTGTGTCTTGTGCATGGTTATTCTTCTTGTGATCTTGGTTTCCTGTAGCTATTGTATTTTGTGTTGCTGCATTGTTTATGGTTCAAGTTCATGCTAAATTGAAAAAAAACTACATGAGCTTGAGTAATCGTTAGAAAATTCAACATGGTATCAGAGCCATGTTCTTGAAGATGACCTATTGCACATTCAATGAAGGCAGGTCGTGGAATTTTAATGGCTGCTAGACACTTGTCGTTGGTATAAGGAAAGGGTTTAACCTTTTCTTAACCCCTGTGAATAAGTTTAAGACTAGTCGCAGGCCTATTAGCCTTGTCCAAGCCTTGATTAGTATCTTAAAAGGGAGACCACATCATGGAGAAGCCCCTCTAGGGATACCACAACTAGAAGGAGCCCTAACTGCAGACTTAAACCATCCCTTAAACAAAATTGTAGATCGAATTTTGAGGGAGATCCGAGGAAGGCTCTAAGGTATCTTGAAGGCCGAATTTGTGACTGTCTTCTATGACAGATCTATGGCAACACTGAGTGGATCTGAGGTCATTCCTTATGACAATTTTTGAAGCATATCTAGAGACAATTTTGTGACAGAATTTGGGCATGTTCTGAGGTTGTTTTTGAACAAGTGATAAGGCAACTTTCAAGGTCTGTTCTGAGGCCTATTCTGTGGCGAAATTAAAGTTATCTTTTAGAGAAAATTTCAGAAGTCAAGGACTTCTCTTCTTGGCACAGAAATCTATAACTTAAGGGTTGTCTTTCAGGAGTAACCTTGGCAAGTTCCATACCTGGGTTGAGGTCCCTCTTTTTTGAAGCAAATTACAGACATACTTCATGTGAAGTTTGAGAGCGAAGTTTGGAGCCATCTTTTGTATACCCAAGCAAAGATTGAGGAGAACCTAGGCCAAGCTTGAGATCTATGTTGGGCACAGATTTTAGGTTTTCTATAGGAAGTAAATTTCTGAAAACTTGTTTCAAGAATGATCCTTGGAGTGACTTTTGAGTGTTAGCTATAAGTGCACCTTATTCAAGCTTCAGTGGATATCGAGGAGACAAGACTTGCAACTACTAATGTGCAATGTTCCCATTATGATCAATCCCTTGTCACTATGTGAATCATTATCCTTTGTGGAAGAAAGGAAAGCAACATGTTGATCAAAAGCCACCTCAAAAGAAGTCAAGGAATGCAAGCAAGAATGACGAGGAGTTCTTCTCTATCTCAGCTTTCTCAGGAGGATGAAAAGCAAGATTGAGCATGATTGTAGACTAAGGTAAGTTTTGTACTACATTCCTTATTTGATTTCATCATTACTCTATAGTAGCTTGCATTTTATAATGAAGGGTATTATCCCTGGTATGGGATCCCTCGTGACTTGGACCATTATCCCTAGTACGAGAGTCCATTTTTTCTTAGTTGGTTATTATCCTAGTATAGGAGGCCATCTTGGTTATTATCCTAGCATGGGAGGCCAGATTTATTATTTCATTATTGAAGGGNTTGTATTTAGCGTAAAGTGATATCATGGAGGGGGAAAGATTTATGAATATTGTTCAAGCAATCAACAAAAACAATCAACTATGTATCTAAAAATATCCCAGAATACCAATCATCAGTTATTGCCACCTCCATTTTTCTTCATTTCCATATAGACCTTTCTTAAAAATGAATATCACAGAACAGGGAGTGAACAAGTGCAATTGGGAAAATGAGGGGAGTGTATTTTGCGGAAAATGGTGTAATGGAAGGGATTCCCACGGATAATGTTCTAATATATCAAACAATGCCATCCTCAACGTCAATTGACAATCAAAACCTTTTACTGTTTCAAAATTGAAATTCAACACTCTGTTTCCCCAAAAAAACTCAGAACTGGTGTTTCTCTTCAAGGTTGCTCATTGGCCTTAGAAATTTCAATATAGTAATCAATTCATATTTTATAACCCAAGAAATATTTAACAATAATAAAATAGTTTGCGCACAACAGAGTCGAGGATGCACAACATCATAATAATCACAACCAACAGTCGAGGAGTGGACAGTTTGTGGCTTACAATAACAACACCAGTATTGTTTAAATTACTACAGGGTCCCACGAAGTGTCCATAAAAGGGCTCCCGGTGTATAACAATAGTTCAAATGAAACATAAAATAACCATGCTTCTAATTTCCCTTTCATTATGGTTTGTAAGACTCATTTAATGCGTATATAACTCATACACAGAGGTGCTCCTTGCATATGGAATTAAAACACAAGAAGTCGTATCTTTAACAATAGTTTTGCAACGCTGCCATTGACCCCAGATATTTCCTTGTGACAGATTGTATTACCAAACAAATGAGTGGGATTAACATTCTTTCCATCTTCGCACAACAAATAATCAACTAAACCCATGACCAAAAAGAGCATGAATAGTGCATTTACTAAATTTTGGGTTGGCCACCTTCCACCCTATTTTCCAAATATAGGGTTCGATACGCAACTATCAAAAGTAATGCGGTGGAGGAGGATGAGTTGACCAAGTTGAGGGTTTAGCCAAAAGGAGCATGAAAATCTTAATACCACCATAGAATTCCACATTTATATTTACAGAGCTGACACAAGGGCATGGGCATGATAGCCACAAGAGCCACACAATTAAATGACAGGAAGAGTTTCCAAATAACCCACAGGTAACAAACAATGATAACGTTCTTGTTGGAAAAAGAGGAATCTCAAATGAAAACCAAAGGCAACGTAGGCCCAGGAATATCCCAAATGATACCCCTTTCCACAGGTAAAGCACAAACAACTACATATAGTAAGAAACACCCACATTTCGATGCGAATAGTTCAAATACAAATGCCACAGAGACCAAAACTTCACTAATAATCCATACACAGTCAAAATTTCCACATATCATAATTTTGGAAATGCACAGACAACAAGCAAACTCAAGAGCCAATTGTTGACTTAATTAAAGAGCAGAGCGAAAAATTCATGGATGGAGTAGCAAGAAACCCCATACATGTGTGTAAAATTTGCCAAGGAGAATCAAGCAAGTCTATATACCTCTTCCACGACTGAACAAAGCGAAGCAGCGGCAACCAACAAAGAAAAAATGTGAAATGGCTAGGGTGGCGGGCTCGAGGTAGGTTAGAGCAATGTTCATTTACTGGACGTCGTATCTACACTTACACATTCATCCATGGCCAGTACGAGCAAGCTAACTATACATCACATCAACCACTAACTCCAAATCAATTTAATGCAAGTCGAATACACCATAGTTTGCCTATGTTTCAAAATTACAAATGTGACAACCCTTTCAAAACCCCAATGTAAAATACATCAAAAACTTGCTAGGGATACTATGTCCCAACTTTTAGGCTTCCAATTTAAACAATGTGCGCAACCCTTGTAGCATGAAATCAAGGTAATCACCATACCACATACTGCATCTAAATTGAAAATTGGAATGTAGATCCTTCATCAAACTAAATGCAACATAGTAATACTTGTGAGAGATATATAAGACAACATCATTTCTTCTTAAGTCACATCGCCCATAACATCCTGTGATCAATTTTTGATAGCGATTTAAAAGCAAATAAATTGTAGAGCTCATCTCACAACCGAGTCATAAGCACATAAAACATATGTGTTGTATTTCCGTCATATTCACACAGGGGGTCCCACCTATTAGTATATTATTAAATATAAATAAATAATAAGGTGTTGCAACCATTTGCAAGCAGGTATCCTATGTTGCGCTTTTGGGCGTCAACACTTACCATGGAATGTCCCTCCAAAGTTGTAAACATGTGAAAGTATAAAGCAATAAAATGACCAAATTAACAAGGGAATAAAAATGGATTAAGAGTCCCTCAAGTCCTTCACGCTAAGGACATTCAAACATGGAAAGGGGTATAATGGTCCTTAACAGTTAAAAGAAAGTTATTGAAGGTTCCTTTTTAATTTTCATTTTCCCTTAATGTGTTGATGATTGCAGCTTCATGAGACATTCTCCAGATGGTACTTCTTTGGACTGAGTTGAGATGATCTGTGAGAATGCTTATGTGATATGTGAGTCATACTCCTATGGAATGAGTTGAGATGACTAGTGTTGGTCTCTTGTCGTGCTCCTCTGGACTGAGTTGAGATGACTTGAGATGGTCTCATGTCATACTCCTATGGACTTAGTTGAGTCGACTTGAGATGGCTCTCCAGTTCGTACTCCTATGGATTTAGTTGAGTTGATTTGTTGAGAGTGACGTCCCTTGTGGTTGAGCACATGTGGACTTGTCCCTAGTGGAAGCGCACTAGAGGATGTGTGTGAGACCCCTTGCTATATTGTAAAAGAGTAAGACTATTGTAAAACCCTAATTTGTATTGTGAAGGGTACAAGTCGGCCCCATTGTAAAAATACATTTATATGTTATGTAATTATAATTGTATTTTTGAGTTGTACAAGTTGGCCCTATTCTGCCAATCAAGAGACACATATATTTGTTGAGTTAGGTAATGTATTTATTAGTGAATGATCCCCATTTTGGATCATTCAACTCATTCACTCACAATGCATACTTGGAGAGATGAAATTTAGTGCGCACTCCTTCTATGTGCTATCCTTCTTGGTCATAGAGCACCCTATTGTGTGCATTAGGATTTTCTATGTGAGGGTTTCTTCTCTTGGCAATATAAGCAAAGGGTTGTTGGGTTTTTCCCTTGTTTGAGAAGGGTTTTCCCAGGAAGAATGTCTTGTGTCTTGTGCATGGTTATTCTTCTTGTGATCTTGGTTTCCTGTAGCTATTGTATTTTGTGTTGCTGCATTGTTTATGGTTCAAGTTCATGCTAAATTGAAAAAAAACTACATGAGCTTGAGTAATCGTTAGAAAATTCAACATGGTATCAGAGCCATGTTCTTGAAGATGACCTATTGCACATTCAATGAAGGCAGGTCGTGGAATTTTAATGGCTGCTAGACACTTGTCGTTGGTATAAGGAAAGGGTTTAACCTTTTCTTAACCCCTGTGAATAAGTTTAAGACTAGTCGCAGGCCTATTAGCCTTGTCCAAGCCTTGATTAGTATCTTAAAAGGGAGACCACATCATGGAGAAGCCCCTCTAGGGATACCACAACTAGAAGGAGCCCTAACTGCAGACTTAAACCATCCCTTAAACAAAATTGTAGATCGAATTTTGAGGGAGATCCGAGGAAGGCTCTAAGGTATCTTGAAGGCCGAATTTGTGACTGTCTTCTATGACAGATCTATGGCAACACTGAGTGGATCTGAGGTCATTCCTTATGACAATTTTTGAAGCATATCTAGAGACAATTTTGTGACAGAATTTGGGCATGTTCTGAGGTTGTTTTTGAACAAGTGATAAGGCAACTTTCAAGGTCTGTTCTGAGGCCTATTCTGTGGCGAAATTAAAGTTATCTTTTAGAGAAAATTTCAGAAGTCAAGGACTTCTCTTCTTGGCACAGAAATCTATAACTTAAGGGTTGTCTTTCAGGAGTAACCTTGGCAAGTTCCATACCTGGGTTGAGGTCCCTCTTTTTTGAAGCAAATTACAGACATACTTCATGTGAAGTTTGAGAGCGAAGTTTGGAGCCATCTTTTGTATACCCAAGCAAAGATTGAGGAGAACCTAGGCCAAGCTTGAGATCTATGTTGGGCACAGATTTTAGGTTTTCTATAGGAAGTAAATTTCTGAAAACTTGTTTCAAGAATGATCCTTGGAGTGACTTTTGAGTGTTAGCTATAAGTGCACCTTATTCAAGCTTCAGTGGATATCGAGGAGACAAGACTTGCAACTACTAATGTGCAATGTTCCCATTATGATCAATCCCTTGTCACTATGTGAATCATTATCCTTTGTGGAAGAAAGGAAAGCAACATGTTGATCAAAAGCCACCTCAAAAGAAGTCAAGGAATGCAAGCAAGAATGACGAGGAGTTCTTCTCTATCTCAGCTTTCTCAGGAGGATGAAAAGCAAGATTGAGCATGATTGTAGACTAAGGTAAGTTTTGTACTACATTCCTTATTTGATTTCATCATTACTCTATAGTAGCTTGCATTTTATAATGAAGGGTATTATCCCTGGTATGGGATCCCTCGTGACTTGGACCATTATCCCTAGTACGAGAGTCCATTTTTTCTTAGTTGGTTATTATCCTAGTATAGGAGGCCATCTTGGTTATTATCCTAGCATGGGAGGCCAGATTTATTATTTCATTATTGAAGGGTCATGATCCCTGGTACGGGAGCCCATATTTCTCCTTGCTTAGTAAAATATTGTAGAGGCATTAGAGGACTTGAGAAGGCATGGGATGTCTCTAAGATAGCAACATAGGAAAATGATGATGTCACCTTTGAGGAAGAAATAGCCTTCCGAAGATACAGAGAATCTCATATGGAGATTGACAACGAGAAGAAAGAAGAGACAATACCTTCTCCCCCTTCAACAGTTCAGAGGGAGACATTTATTGATCTAGTTGATCCCGTAGCTCCAGTTGATGTTACCAGAGACATTGCAGTAGGCCAAAAGAGGTCTGCATGGGCTCGACAGAATTTGCAGAAGGTAGAGCGACATGCAGCTCCTCATGGTACATTTCGAGAGACCATAGAGATTTTCGAGCTATGTTTCAGCTATGAGCCACACCATTGATACTAAGCCTTCTTGTCATGGATAAGTAGGAGGTCAACAGGTTTGGAAAGATGCCATGACCGAAGAGTATTATTCCATCCTGAAGAATGATGTGTGGGATATTGTTCCAAGACCGAAATGGAAGTTTGTAGTGACTTCCAAGTGGCTCTATAAGATCAACATGCAGCTGATGCAAGTGTCGAGAAGTACAAAGCAAGATTTGTGGCTAGAGGATTCTCTCAGGTGGAGGGAATAGATTATGAAGAGACATTTGCTGATGTTGCCCGATACACTTCCATCCATACGATTATTTCCCTTGCCACATCCACGGGTTGGAGGCTACATCATATGGATGTGAAGACAACCTTTCTCAATGGAGAGATTGAGGAAGAAGTTTATATCGAGCAGCAAGATGGATTCGTGACACATGAGAAGGAGTCTCATGTGTGCAGATTGAAGAAAGCCTTGTATGGACTAAAGCAAGCACATCATGCATGGTATGAGAATATTGATGGATACTTGATGAGTTTGGGATTCAACAAGAGTGTTGTTGATCCCAACCTATACTACAATATTGTTGGTGACGAGTGCCTAATTTTGGTCCTATATGTTGATGACTTATTCCTCAGATGTTCAGAAAGCCTTATTGTTGAATTCAATCATGCATTGGCTTCTGAATTCGAGATGAAGGACCTTGGTATGATGCACTACTTCTTGGGACTAGAAGTGTGGTAGAGGATTGATGAGATTTTCCCGTGTCAAGGGAAATATGCAATTGAGATATTGAAGAAATTTGGGATGATAGACTACAAGCCCATGGCTACACCGATGGTGATAAATCTGAAGAAACTGAGCAAGACTTCTTCTGATTCAGGCAAGATTGATCCACATCTTTACAGACAACTGATTGGATCATTGATGTATCTTTTTAACACCAGACCTGATATATTCTATGCAATGAGTGTACTCATCCAGTTTATGAGTCAGTCGAGATAGTCACACTGGATAACAACGAAGCATGTGTTGAGATATTTACAAGGCACAGTTGGTTATGGACTAAGATATGCCTCCGGTGTAGACATGAGATTGCAGGGATATGACGATGCAGATTGAGGAGGGAGCACAGTGGACCAGAATATCACCTCCAGTTGTTGTTTTACTTTGGGATCTACCATGGTTTCTTGGTGCAGTAGGAAACATACTTCTATGGCTTTGAGTACCGCAGAAGCATAGTACATTGCATTATGTGTGGAAGTTTGTGAAGCAGTGTGACTTTGCAAGCTCCTTGCAAACTTATTTGTACATGAGATGGATTCCACCGTTATCCATTACGATAACCAGAGTTGTGTGAAGCTCTCCGAGAATCCTGTGTTTCACGATAAATCAAAATACATTGAGATCAAATACCATTACATCAAATATATGGTGTAGAGGAAAGTAATACATGTGTAGTACCTTTCTACACACGAGCAAGTTGCAAATGTCTTCACCAAACCGGTTGCCAAGACGGAGTTCGAGTACTTCCGTGAGAGACTTGGCCTTGTGGAGAATTCCTCCCTAGCTGAGAGGGAGTGTTGATTATTGCAGCTTCATGAGACATTCTCTAGATCATACTCCTCTGGACTGAGTTGAGATGATTTGTGAGAACGCCTATGTGATAGATGATTCATACTCCTCTAGACTGATTTGAGATGTCTGGTGTTGGTCTCTTGTCATGATCCTCTGGACTGAGTTGAGATGACTTGAGATGGTCTCCTGTCGTACTCCTATGGACTTAGTTGAGTCGACATGAGATGGTTCTCCAGTTCATACTCCTATGGATTTAGTTGAGTTGATATGTTGAGAGTGACATCCCTTGTGGTTGAGCACATGTGGACTTGTCCCTAGTGGCAGAGCACTAGAGGATGTGTGTGAGACCCCTTGCTATATTGTCAAAGAGTAAGACTATTGTAAAACCTTAATTTGTATTGTGAAGGGTACAAGTCGGCCCCACTGTAAAAAGACATTTATATGTTATGTAATTATAATTGTATTTTTGAGTTGTACAAGTCAACCCTATTGTGCCAATCAATAGACACGTCTATTCGTTGAGTTAGGTCATGTATTTATTAGTGAACGATCCCCATTGTGGATCATTCAACTCATTCACTCACAACACATACTTGGAGATATGAAATTTAGTATGCACTCCTTCTATGCGCTATCCTTCTTGGTCATAGAGCACCCTATTGTGTGCGCTAGGATTTTCTGTGTGCGGGTTTATTCTCTTGGAAATATAAGCAAAGGGTTGTTGGGTTTTTCCCTTGTTTGAGAAGGGTTTTCCCAGGATAAATTTCTTATGTCTTGTGCATGGCTATTCTTATTGTGATCTTGGTTTACTACAACTATTGTATTTTGTGTTGATGCATTGTTTATTTTTCAAGTTCATGCTAAATTGAAAAGAAACTACATGTGCTTGAGTAACCATTAGAAAATTCAACATAATGTAGAGATATTAAAGAATATAAGTTTATCCTCTCCTCTAGACATGGCTCAATTTTATAATTAATTTACCCATTGATTTGATGTTATATTAGGAAAAATTTACATATTTCATAACTTCTAAAATGAACATAATCCATGTGATGTCGTTTTCCATTTTTATAAGAACAGTTTTTATTTTTTATTTATTAAGATGGTTTATTATTAATTTGAAGTTTCTTTTCAAAATAACTTTCTTACATTCTCATTTTAAAGATTTTTTTTTAAAACAGAAACAAGATTGGATCTTCATTAAAAAAAAGAGAGAGGTTGCTACATAACTGTAGCATTTACATACAAAATTATAGGAATGTTCGTCTGTATATATAGCTCTATATATACAAATTGATTTTTTTAAACATCTTCCGAGCTAACCTTTCTACTAAAAACTATTTTCACAAAATTTTCCAAAAGCAGGGCAACCCAAAAAACATATAATTATAAGATAAGTCACCATCCAATGCCTCCTTGCCTTCGACGGGGAGGAGAAGGACCAATTCTTTGACTTCCATGGGAAGAAGGGAAGGGTTTGGGAGAAAACCAAGCTAGGTTGAGTAGAAACATAAGGGTGAGGTGAGGTCTTAGGCGGTCCAAGGGGAAGGTTAGGCTGAAAGCAATTAGGCTCAGGTCGAACCCAACTAAAGGTCAAGGTCAGGGCCAACCAAGCTCAAGAACGGTGAAGTTTAGTGATGACCCTGTGAGGCCAAAACCCATAGGAGGGATCAAGCAAGAGAGAGTGGTCGATTGAGTATGAAAAATAGACCAAAATCATCAGTTTGAATCTAACAGATATAATTTAGGGTCAAAACAGATTTTGAAATGGGTTCCTTAAATTCATCTATAACACTATTGGGGAGTTGGATCAACGGATAAAATTGAAGTGATGTGATTTTCCAAATTTTGGAATTTTTTATGATCGAATTTAAATCGATGTGATAATTCCATTTTTTTCGTGATGGTTCGCTAGAGCTTAGAGAGGGAAACAGTCCAAAAAAATGAAAAATGCATGAGAAAAGGTTTTCAATTTATAGAGAGGTGCTAGAGAGGGAATTGGCGTTCTTTCGACATGTGGAATTTGCTAAAAGCCCTGTTTTCGAGAGGGAATTAATGTTATTTTGGCACATGTGTGATGTGAAGCCTCAAATCGACCTAAAAGCCCCATTTTCACTAGAGGGAAGCTAGAGGAAAAAACACGAATGGATGGAATATTATCATTCGTTAGGTAAACGATCAAAACTCAAAGTAGACCTAATTACTTCATAACACATTTCTCGTCAATTTTCAAAATGGGGGGCTATATGTGGCTATACAAAAAAGCTCTTAAAAGTGGTAAAATCCTTATCCTTATTATATGTGCATGCTTCGCTACAACATCACCTGAGGGTCATAGTCTCAACCCCACTAGTGGGAGAACGAGGGGCTTGTTTCAAAGCTCATTCACGAGGTTCAACAACTATATATTCTGGATATACTTAGAACAAATACTTGTACAGACAAATCCCCCTCTTCACAATGCCAATAACTTAGGCCCTGTTTAATCTAATATAAAGCTGGATAAGGTGTTTAAGGAATCCTACTTTCAACCATTTGACTAGAAGAAATTGAATATATATATCCGGTGGACTCATAAAATTTCCAAAGGTGGATAACATCCCCAAAGGATAAGGTTAGGAGTAACTAAGAACTTGACTTGGCCAAACACAAACTAAATTATAGGAGTCGTGTTAAGGGATCTGTCCACAAAGTAAGGGAAACATAGCTAAGCTAAAGTGTCAAATATTAAGTACACAAAATTGGAAGTACACCAACTTTGG
>JZKD02S1188758.1:0-12622 GCA_000966675.3 Picea glauca | reverse complement strand
CACAACTGTAATAGTTTTAGCTGCACTACTCTCTAAACCTTGCACCATACTTAGAAAGAATATCACCAAGAGTTTCACCAAGAGAATAACCAAGAGAATCACTTGATAGCGTTAGAGAGAGATCAAGACCAAGAGATGACCATACACCCTTATTCCTCCTTTCAACTGTAGTTGCAGCTGCAACTGCAACTCTCCATAAGACTTGTGCTTTGACTAGGTATCCAAATCAGCTAAAACGTCTTCTATTTATATTAATATGTCCAATGATTTTTCTGGCTAAGCCGACCTGACTTCTTGGTAATTATATTTTTTGTTTATCTTTTTCCTTTGGAGCCAACTTGTATTTCTAGAAGATAATATTCTAATATTATTTATTCTACTAGGACGACTTGTCTTCTAGGGTTTCCACACATCTGTTTAATGGTTCACTTGCTTCCAAAATATTATATTCTAAGTCATCAGTTACATGTGGAGATTAATACATCCCGCAACTACCAAAACATCAACAGGATCCACATCATTAGTATCATCCTTCATCCTTTGCCTCTACCTCTATCCTCTAGGGACATCAGTCGACGCCACCCAATTTTGATTAAACTACCTAATCCTAGCCTTAAAATATGGTAGAAAAAGCTTAAGATGCATAATCAATGATTTTGGTTTGAGTGAAGGGTATATTTTTGCTAAGGCCATGACAAAGGAGTTAAAAAATTAACACCACCAACATTGGGGTACATAAAGGGCTTGGTGCTCTTCATTAAATGCCAATCACATACCCTCATATGCAATAGAATCTAATGAAAAAGCTAGAATCCCATCAATCCTGCAAATGGTTAAGTCTGTTGAATTTTGAATGGGATATGGAATTTTTCTTTCTCCATATGAAGTTCCAATGAGGTTGGAACCACCCTCAAACATCCTACAACAATTAATGGTAATGTTAAAAATTTTAAGTAAAAGGACAAAAATGAAAGATAAAGGAAATGCCAACTTGCTCCCCACAACATTGAATGCAATGAAAATGTTTCATGTTAAATTATTCAAATGGGAATGGACTATGTGGAATCTCTATCAAGGGAACAAAGCTATGAAAAAGAGTGATGGTTGAAAGAAGGAAAGCTCGGGAAGAAGACCAATGTGATGGCACTAGACCCTACTATTTCTATGAATTGTTGAGTAATGATTATTGTTGAGTAATGATTACCAGTGGATGCTTGGTAGTAAGTTGGTACTCTCCTTGCACATGAAAACCTTGGCAAGTGATGGATCGACTGAGGGATTTTGTAGCAGAGAAGGGGATGCATGAGCCTGGAGGGTGAGTATAACAAGGAAGAGGCAACTTAAGAATGCATGTGGCTGGAATCACGAGGGTGTGTCAAGGGTTGAATACTTGTTTGTGGCATCTTGTGAAACACAAAAACAACCATGCAAATAAGTATTGTCTTATGATTGCAAACTTATTTTTTAATACATGATTACATTTTGGATTCAAGAGCTCCTATGTATGATATAACTGCTATATGAAAATAGTTGTAACTTGTATGTTTCTTTATGGATGTTATAGAAACAGTTGCAGAACGAGGACATGAATTGAGTACCTGGGAAGAAGAACACCAAGAGATCATGTATTTCAACGATAAAAGGAATGTAATACCACCTACAACTAGAAACAAGCATATATTAAGAAGAGAAGAGTGAAGTCCAATGAACCTGTTACAACTCGAAAGAATAAAAGTGGGAGTTGAGGACTTCATTGTAGATGCATTTCTTGGAGCCACATCTCTAAGACTTATTGTTTGGCTTGTAGTGGAGCTCTGGAAGGGAAATGGTACAACCGAGGGATTGTGGAGAAGGGAAAGGGGGTTACACTTGGGTTGAATAGGTTGATGGGGAACGAGAGATTGCTAGTTGGAATTGTCGTGGGAGTCACAAAACCGTGAAATTATTAAGTATTTGATGGAAAATTATGTAAATTGTATATGATGCACTGAGGACAGTGCAAAAATAAGGGGGAGGTGAATGTAATACTCATAGTTTGACCTCAATTGTAAATGTATATGTACATGTGTTTTATAGGTTGGTGAGCTAGTATGATTTAGGTTGGAGTGTCTGTGTGATACTAGGTTGGGGAGCATGTATGTTGAAAGGTTAGTAGGTCATGTATATATACAATACATCATGGTTGCAAACCAAGTCAAACAAGAGAGTATGGGGGGCTACGACTCCATGAGATGGAAAGGGGGCTAAGCTAAGAAATATCAAAATATTCTTAAGTCCTAAGTTATGATTTCATATTGTATCTAAAGTTCTTGAGTAATGGGAAATGGGACCCATGAGTTCAATTTGTCAAAAGGGGGCCATGCGTATTTAACATTGAAGCTTAATGGAAAAGTCATTCATTCTGACCATTGTTGCTTTGGTATATCAGGGGTGTGAGCTAGGGATCCATTGTGTCCATGTGAGTTGAATACCTCGTGGGTTCTAGGTGAATCATGTGTGACTACTAGGAACAATTCTCATTGGGCTGCTTTGGGGAAGGTTTAATCCCTGGAGGGAGAATTGTCTAGGAGAGGTTTCCCTTGGTGTGATGCCTGGAGGGTACCTGGAGACTCCATGAGAGTAGTTGGAGCTCTTGGAGCCACGACTTTGAGACTTCTAGTCTGAACTGTGCTAGAGTCCTAGAAGGGAAGTGGGACAACCCAAGGGATTGTGGAGAAAAGAAGGGGGTACACTTCCTTGGGTTGTGCAAATTGAGGGGAATGAGAGATTGTTGGTTGGAGTTGTTGTTGGGGTTTGGTACCTTGGCATAGTTTGAACCTAGTATTGACCGTAAGACCTTAGTTGGCCTTGAGAGAGTGCATTTTCCCTGGTGGAGTCATAGCCCTAGCTCGGGGGTGACTTACTGTTGAGAGAACTAGAACAACGATGTCTATGGATAGGTGGAACGTCCGAGGTCCACAACTAGTTGGTGCTTTTACAAAAAGATAAGTGCTAGGTTTATATGTATTTTTTATTGTTGTGTATAATGTGGATTTAAGAGTTTAATTGTTGTTGTTAGAAATTTATAAATATTATGCATGTATAATTTTGTATGTTTATGTTAGTATGCATGGTATCACATGTTGTTGTTTGGCCTACATAATTGTATCATATGCAAAATATATTATTACATGGTATCGGGGTTGGTAGATTAAGAAAATATGAGTCGGGTTAAAACAAATTTGAAATGAATAGTGTGTACAGAGTGGAAATTGGTAGTAACATGACTCAACATGTAGCTGGGTGTGTTACAATGTGGCATCAATGCTCAGACTGGGGTTTTGGTTCTGTTACATTAAGTTTTTTTGTTTCTATCGCTAATCCATTGTTAAATAAAAGCACATCATCTACAAATGAAAGGTGAGACAAATACAAAACCTTCCCCATATTCACGCCATATATATCTCTCACCCTCTTAGCTTATGTTATTGCTCTACTCAAGCCTCTAACAATTATTAAAATTAACAACGGGGATAATGGAAACCTTGCCTCAATTCCTTAACAAGATTGAAAAACTTGGATGTTGAGCCATTGATTAACATTACAATGGAAGCTAAATTCAAACAACACGCTATCCATTTAACCATGGGTAGAATAAACCCTAACACAGATTAGCATTAGTCTAATATAAGGCCGATTTGTTCTATCACATGCCTTTGACAAATCAAGTTTCCAGATCATTGTTGGATTTTTATTTTTATTTTTATTTTGTAAGTATGAAATCCTTCCTGTACCACCCCAATTGTATTGTGAATTTGTCTACCCACCAAAAATCCAAATTGTTCCATAGATAGCTTATGAGAATATCATTTTCACTCTTACCACTAAGATCTTAGCCATTATTTCATCTATATTGTTGCAAATTAATATCAATCTAGATTGACCTATACTCATCAAAAGATTACGACTTATTCTTTTTTGGGATAAGAGCTAAAAAAGTGGTATTAAAAACCTCTAAAACATTCCCAATGCTTCTTGCTTCTTCGATTACTTTCACTAGATTATCTTCTAATAAATCATAAAACCCTCGAAAGAATTTAATTGGCTAGCCATCTAGCCCTCGACTTTTGTCCTTTTTAAATGATATTAAAATGATCTTAAGTTCCTCCTTTGAGACATCTTACATCAACATTTGATTTGCTTCCTCTATCACAAACCTTGGAAATAATGTTTAACTTTGGAATCTCTACAGTGTTAGCTCTGTTTGGTTTTGTATAGATACATTGAAATTGAGTAACACTAATTTCTACTATGTCTTGAAACTTTTTTTGTTTGCTTCCATCTTACCTTTCCATCTTCCATATAGTATTAACCCTTTTATTGTGATTTGCATAATTACAAAAAACAAATATTTCCATCCCCTTTTTCCAACTAGATTTTCATGCTCTTCATTCTTCACTCTGTCTTTCTCCATTCCAACATTTTCTTCTTGGGATTTTCTAAGTTCCCTAACCTTGAATTCTCCTCTTCATTGAATATCACTCCTAAATCTTGCTTAGAAAGAGTTTCCATATGACTTTCCACCTCTTTTAAATCCTTGTCTAGATTTCCAAACTCATTGGAAGCCCAAGATAACACCACAACCTTGAGTTTTTTCAACGATGTTGCAAACCAAAAACTTGTTGTATGCCTTGACGAGTCACTAAACCCTACCCATTCCTCTTTTAAGTGTTTTAGGCATTCCTCATCTTCAAACCCTCTGTGATTGAATTTAAAAGGGCTAGTTAGCCTCAAGTCATGTTTCTCAAATTATATTAAGATAAAAAAATGATTAGAACCACCTCCCATCTCCATCCAGGACCTGACCCCATCTAATTCCATCAATTTTTTTTATGTTACCAAGAATCTATCAAGTCTATTTGAAACCTCAACTTCACCTACTCTATTATTACCCCAAGTAGGAATTAGTTTATGGGTTCAACATCCACCAACCCTGCTTCTTCTATCTTATGTCTAAAAATATCTACCAAGTTTTCCAGTCTAGCCAAATCTCTGGATACCTCTAATTTATTTAGAGTGAAGTTTAAGTCTCTCCCTGTAATAATTTTCTCATTTTAAAGGTCCAAAGAGAATAATCCTCCCCAAAATGGCTTCATGTCTTTATATGAAACTTTGCAATTTATCACTAATCTCTTTTAACCTATAATACCTAATACAAGGATAAAGGAATTTATAAGAGGTATTGTATTTTTCCATCCTACCAATAATCCCCCCGAGTTACCCACAACATCTACATTTGGGAAATTCCATTCCTTGATTATATTTCCCTGAACCTTGTCGATTTTTTCCCCGCTCCCATAGTTTCTTGTAGCAATATGGAATCAAGCCTATGAAGTTCCATTAATCTTACAAAGTCTAGCCTTTTGGGCACTCTACTCAATCCTTTGATATGGATGGATAGAATAATCATTGTTTCGCCTTGGATGGGGCTTGTCCTACTCCAAGGATTCCTTTCATAGATTTTTGCTTCCCTTATTGTATTTCCTCCAATTCTCTTTCTCATGCCTAATGAAAACATGATTTTCTTTTAATAGTAATTGAAGTTATATCCCTTGCAAGATCTATACCTATGCCCCCTTCAATATCATCTCCCCCTTTCATGGACCTTAACCAATACGTAGATTTGGGTGTATTGATGCATACCTACTATGAGTTTGAATTTGATGTACATGTCCTAAGATCATATAGGTCTAGAGGGGCCTAAGAAACATGGATATTCTATATTATTAGGGCATTCATTCCAATCTCTAAATCCATTTTGGCTTCACTTCCCCCCCATGTTCTCAACTCCCCCTAAGGTTTNTGTGTGTGCGTACGCACTTGAAGGCATTATTGAATTTATTAGGTAAGTGCATGCATATTTTATATTTCATTGAAATTAATATGCTAACAACCAAAATGATGAAATTGTTACTAACTCACGAAGTTGAGAACATTTCAAGAGATGTTAGATATTTCAACCATTATGGCTGGAGTGACAAGCAGAGCGAGAGCATTGGGATTTTCATTTTCCAAAAAAACTAGGGAGCATCCACAACACATTAATGATTATATTGAAATTTGAAAGAAAACATTATGAATAAATAAGCAACAACATTTTAATAACAAGCAATGTTCCACCATCGCTTATATTGGGATCCACATCATTAGTATCATCCTTCATCCTTTGCCTCTACCTCAATCCTCTAGGGACATTAGTCGAGACCACCCAATTTTGATTAAACTACCTAATCCTAGCCTTAAAATATGGTAGAAAAAGCTTAACATGCGTAATAAATGATTTTGGTTTGAGTGAATGGTACATTTTTGGTATGCTTGTTTAACCATAGACAATGTCACATCATTGTCACCCAACCATAGGCATTCACATATGCCACCCCGAGCACACTAACCTTTACTTAGAATAATTTCGACAAACCTACTCTAGAAACAATAGATAAACCCTCGCTGCTAACTACAACAACAACTCAAGACAAGTAGGGCGCTCCTTCTCCAATGGTAGCGCACAAGAGAGAGAGTCTCCATATCCACAAAATAAGTGCCATACACAACTGTAATAGTTTTAGCTGCACTACTCTCTAAACCTTGCACCATACTTAGAAAGAATATCACCAAGAGTTTCACCAAGAGAATCACCAAGAGAATCACTTGATAACGTTAGAGAGAGATCAAGACCAAGAGATGACCATACACCCTTATTCCTCCTTTCAACTGCAGTTGCAGCTGCAACTGCAACTCTCCATAAGACTTGTTCTTTGACTAGGTATCCAAATCAGCTAAAACGTCTTCTATTTATATTAATATGTTCAATGATTTTTCTGGCTAGGCCGACCTGACTTCTTGGTAATTATATTTTTTGTTTATCTTTTTCCTTTGGAGCCGACTTGTATTTCTAGAAGATAATATTCTAATATTATTTATTCTACTAGGACGACTTGTCTTCTAGGGTTTCCACACATATGTTTAATGGTTCACTTGCTTCCAAAATATTATATTCTAAGTCATCAGTTACATGTGGAGATTAATACCTCCCGCAACTACCAAAACATCAACAGGATCCACATCATTAGTATCATCCTTCATCCTTTGCCTCTACCTCTATCCTCTAGGGACATCAGTCGACGCCACCCAATTTTGATTAAACTACCTAATCCTAGCCTTAAAATATGGTAGAAAAAGCTTAAGATGCATAATCAATGATTTTGGTTTGAGTGAAGGGTATATTTTTGCTAAGGCCATGACAAAGGAGTTAAAAAATTAACACCACCAACATTGGGGTACATAAAGGGCTTGGTGCTCTTCATTAAATGCCAATCACATACCCTCATATGCAATAGAATCTAATGAAAAAGCTAGAATCCCATCAATCCTGCAAATGGTTAAGTCTGTTGAATTTTGAATGGGATATGGAATTTTTCTTTCTCCATATGAAGTTCCAATGAGGTTGGAACCACCCTCAAACATCCTACAACAATTAATGGTAATGTTAAAAATTTTAAGTAAAAGGACAAAAATGAAAGATAAAGGAAATGCCAACTTGCTCCCCACAACATTGAATGCAATGAAAATGTTTCATGTTAAATTATTCAAATGGGAATGGACTATGTGGAATCTCTATCAAGGGAACAAAGCTATGAAAAAGAGTGATGGTTGAAAGAAGGAAAGCTCGGGAAGAAGACCAATGTGATGGCACTAGACCCTACTATTTCTATGAATTGTTGAGTAATGATTATTGTTGAGTAATGATTACCAGTGGATGCTTGGTAGTAAGTTGGTACTCTCCTTGCACATGAAAACCTTGGCAAGTGATGGATCGACTGAGGGATTTTGTAGCAGAGAAGGGGATGCATGAGCCTGGAGGGTGAGTATAACAAGGAAGAGGCAACTTAAGAATGCATGTGGCTGGAATCACGAGGGTGTGTCAAGGGTTGAATACTTGTTTGTGGCATCTTGTGAAACACAAAAACAACCATGCAAATAAGTATTGTCTTATGATTGCAAACTTATTTTTTAATACATGATTACATTTTGGATTCAAGAGCTCCTATGTATGATATAACTGCTATATGAAAATAGTTGTAACTTGTATGTTTCTTTATGGATGTTATAGAAACAGTTGCAGAACGAGGACATGAATTGAGTACCTGGGAAGAAGAACACCAAGAGATCATGTATTTCAACGATAAAAGGAATGTAATACCACCTACAACTAGAAACAAGCATATATTAAGAAGAGAAGAGTGAAGTCCAATGAACCTGTTACAACTCGAAAGAATAAAAGTGGGAGTTGAGGACTTCATTGTAGATGCATTTCTTGGAGCCACATCTCTAAGACTTATTGTTTGGCTTGTAGTGGAGCTCTGGAAGGGAAATGGTACAACCGAGGGATTGTGGAGAAGGGAAAGGGGGTTACACTTGGGTTGAATAGGTTGATGGGGAACGAGAGATTGCTAGTTGGAATTGTCGTGGGAGTCACAAAACCGTGAAATTATTAAGTATTTGATGGAAAATTATGTAAATTGTATATGATGCACTGAGGACAGTGCAAAAATAAGGGGGAGGTGAATGTAATACTCATAGTTTGACCTCAATTGTAAATGTATATGTACATGTGTTTTATAGGTTGGTGAGCTAGTATGATTTAGGTTGGAGTGTCTGTGTGATACTAGGTTGGGGAGCATGTATGTTGAAAGGTTAGTAGGTCATGTATATATACAATACATCATGGTTGCAAACCAAGTCAAACAAGAGAGTATGGGGGGCTACGACTCCATGAGATGGAAAGGGGGCTAAGCTAAGAAATATCAAAATATTCTTAAGTCCTAAGTTATGATTTCATATTGTATCTAAAGTTCTTGAGTAATGGGAAATGGGACCCATGAGTTCAATTTGTCAAAAGGGGGCCATGCGTATTTAACATTGAAGCTTAATGGAAAAGTCATTCATTCTGACCATTGTTGCTTTGGTATATCAGGGGTGTGAGCTAGGGATCCATTGTGTCCATGTGAGTTGAATACCTCGTGGGTTCTAGGTGAATCATGTGTGACTACTAGGAACAATTCTCATTGGGCTGCTTTGGGGAAGGTTTAATCCCTGGAGGGAGAATTGTCTAGGAGAGGTTTCCCTTGGTGTGATGCCTGGAGGGTACCTGGAGACTCCATGAGAGTAGTTGGAGCTCTTGGAGCCACGACTTTGAGACTTCTAGTCTGAACTGTGCTAGAGTCCTAGAAGGGAAGTGGGACAACCCAAGGGATTGTGGAGAAAAGAAGGGGGTACACTTCCTTGGGTTGTGCAAATTGAGGGGAATGAGAGATTGTTGGTTGGAGTTGTTGTTGGGGTTTGGTACCTTGGCATAGTTTGAACCTAGTATTGACCGTAAGACCTTAGTTGGCCTTGAGAGAGTGCATTTTCCCTGGTGGAGTCATAGCCCTAGCTCGGGGGTGACTTACTGTTGAGAGAACTAGAACAACGATGTCTATGGATAGGTGGAACGTCCGAGGTCCACAACTAGTTGGTGCTTTTACAAAAAGATAAGTGCTAGGTTTATATGTATTTTTTATTGTTGTGTATAATGTGGATTTAAGAGTTTAATTGTTGTTGTTAGAAATTTATAAATATTATGCATGTATAATTTTGTATGTTTATGTTAGTATGCATGGTATCACATGTTGTTGTTTGGCCTACATAATTGTATCATATGCAAAATATATTATTACATGGTATCGGGGTTGGTAGATTAAGAAAATATGAGTCGGGTTAAAACAAATTTGAAATGAATAGTGTGTACAGAGTGGAAATTGGTAGTAACATGACTCAACATGTAGCTGGGTGTGTTACAATGTGGCATCAATGCTCAGACTGGGGTTTTGGTTCTGTTACATTAAGTTTTTTTGTTTCTATCGCTAATCCATTGTTAAATAAAAGCACATCATCTACAAATGAAAGGTGAGACAAATACAAAACCTTCCCCATATTCACGCCATATATATCTCTCACCCTCTTAGCTTATGTTATTGCTCTACTCAAGCCTCTAACAATTATTAAAATTAACAACGGGGATAATGGAAACCTTGCCTCAATTCCTTAACAAGATTGAAAAACTTGGATGTTGAGCCATTGATTAACATTACAATGGAAGCTAAATTCAAACAACACGCTATCCATTTAACCATGGGTAGAATAAACCCTAACACAGATTAGCATTAGTCTAATATAAGGCCGATTTGTTCTATCACATGCCTTTGACAAATCAAGTTTCCAGATCATTGTTGGATTTTTATTTTTATTTTTATTTTGTAAGTATGAAATCCTTCCTGTACCACCCCAATTGTATTGTGAATTTGTCTACCCACCAAAAATCCAAATTGTTCCATAGATAGCTTATGAGAATATCATTTTCACTCTTACCACTAAGATCTTAGCCATTATTTCATCTATATTGTTGCAAATTAATATCAATCTAGATTGACCTATACTCATCAAAAGATTACGACTTATTCTTTTTTGGGATAAGAGCTAAAAAAGTGGTATTAAAAACCTCTAAAACATTCCCAATGCTTCTTGCTTCTTCGATTACTTTCACTAGATTATCTTCTAATAAATCATAAAACCCTCGAAAGAATTTAATTGGCTAGCCATCTAGCCCTCGACTTTTGTCCTTTTTAAATGATATTAAAATGATCTTAAGTTCCTCCTTTGAGACATCTTACATCAACATTTGATTTGCTTCCTCTATCACAAACCTTGGAAATAATGTTTAACTTTGGAATCTCTACAGTGTTAGCTCTGTTTGGTTTTGTATAGATACATTGAAATTGAGTAACACTAATTTCTACTATGTCTTGAAACTTTTTTTGTTTGCTTCCATCTTACCTTTCCATCTTCCATATAGTATTAACCCTTTTATTGTGATTTGCATAATTACAAAAAACAAATATTTCCATCCCCTTTTTCCAACTAGATTTTCATGCTCTTCATTCTTCACTCTGTCTTTCTCCATTCCAACATTTTCTTCTTGGGATTTTCTAAGTTCCCTAACCTTGAATTCTCCTCTTCATTGAATATCACTCCTAAATCTTGCTTAGAAAGAGTTTCCATATGACTTTCCACCTCTTTTAAATCCTTGTCTAGATTTCCAAACTCATTGGAAGCCCAAGATAACACCACAACCTTGAGTTTTTTCAACGATGTTGCAAACCAAAAACTTGTTGTATGCCTTGACGAGTCACTAAACCCTACCCATTCCTCTTTTAAGTGTTTTAGGCATTCCTCATCTTCAAACCCTCTGTGATTGAATTTAAAAGGGCTAGTTAGCCTCAAGTCATGTTTCTCAAATTATATTAAGATAAAAAAATGATTAGAACCACCTCCCATCTCCATCCAGGACCTGACCCCATCTAATTCCATCAATTTTTTTTATGTTACCAAGAATCTATCAAGTCTATTTGAAACCTCAACTTCACCTACTCTATTATTACCCCAAGTAGGAATTAGTTTATGGGTTCAACATCCACCAACCCTGCTTCTTCTATCTTATGTCTAAAAATATCTACCAAGTTTTCCAGTCTAGCCAAATCTCTGGATACCTCTAATTTATTTAGAGTGAAGTTTAAGTCTCTCCCTGTAATAATTTTCTCATTTTAAAGGTCCAAAGAGAATAATCCTCCCCAAAATGGCTTCATGTCTTTATATGAAACTTTGCAATTTATCACTAATCTCTTTTAACCTATAATACCTAATACAAGGATAAAGGAATTTATAAGAGGTATTGTATTTTTCCATCCTACCAATAATCCCCCCGAGTTACCCACAACATCTACATTTGGGAAATTCCATTCCTTGATTATATTTCCCTGAACCTTGTCGATTTTTTCCCCGCTCCCATAGTTTCTTGTAGCAATATGGAATCAAGCCTATGAAGTTCCATTAATCTTACAAAGTCTAGCCTTTTGGGCACTCTACTCAATCCTTTGATATGGATGGATAGAATAATCATTGTTTCGCCTTGGATGGGGCTTGTCCTACTCCAAGGATTCCTTTCATAGATTTTTGCTTCCCTTATTGTATTTCCTCCAATTCTCTTTCTCATGCCTAATGAAAACATGATTTTCTTTTAATAGTAATTGAAGTTATATCCCTTGCAAGATCTATACCTATGCCCCCTTCAATATCATCTCCCCCTTTCATGGACCTTAACCAATACGTAGATTTGGGTGTATTGATGCATACCTACTATGAGTTTGAATTTGATGTACATGTCCTAAGATCATATAGGTCTAGAGGGGCCTAAGAAACATGGATATTCTATATTATTAGGGCATTCATTCCAATCTCTAAATCCATTTTGGCTTCACTTCCCCCCCATGTTCTCAACTCCCCCTAAGGTTTCTTTTATTATCAAAGTCCATAGAAAAAGGTAAATTTTCCTTATCCTTGACCCCATGACATTGATTTTTTGCAAGTAATGTAAATACTAATCTAAGAGAAGTTGACTTACCAATATATTCCTTGATAGGCATGAATTATGTTTCCATCGGCATCACATCATCACATCTATCTCTTTAGTTGCATTCTCACATTCTTT
>JZKD02S1188757.1:195962-212441 GCA_000966675.3 Picea glauca | reverse complement strand
CCAGGATAAATGTTGTGTCTCTTGTGAATGTGTATTTCTCAGTGATCTTGTTCTTATTATGCTCTTATCTATTGAAATGCAAAGAACTATAATAATGGCATAAACATTAACACCAGGAGCCTAGGATGCTAAGGCCAGGAGCCTCTTTTGTATATGTAATTATGAAAAATCATTAATAAAAATATACACATCATTGCGTGTAGACCGACAATGAAGAAAGAGTGATGGGGGACTAAGCTTCAACAAGGTTGGGCAAGGTAGGGGGCTAAGTGTTTGGGCCTAGGGTCTAAGCTAGTGGGATTACCTATAAAGGAATAATATTTTAATATTAATTCCTCAAGGATAAGGTGGACATGTTGAGTGTCATCCTAAGTTCCTGGAAAGGGAACGTATGCTAAGTGGATTGCATGCAGCTCCAGGGAGACAGATGTCGACCTAGGATCATGCAGTTAAAACCCAAAGAGTCAAACCGTGATGGGTGTGATTCCCATTCTTCCATACTCCACCTGAGTTCGCTCCCCATTCTTGCATCCTTCACCTAAACTCATTGGCCTGAGACGTCAACCTCTGGTCACCTATGCACGGTACGTTCTGTTGAGAAAACCGCTCACAAGAAGGGGGTTCACTTGCCATTTCTGATTCATCATCTAGCCTCTACGTCTTCCCTCTGCATAACCTGGCACATCTAAGAAACCCATCGGGGAGGGAAAAGTTGACCTGTGTGTCCTGTGAACCCATCCTATCCACTCTTGCAGAGACATGTCCATACTAGAACCATTTTTGGGTTGATGCCATTTGTTGCCTAAGTCATGTTGTGTCTTAACATCTGGTCGTTGCCATTTTTGGGTCCATAATTGATTCTTGTTGTTGTCGTCACCCAAATGTTAGCTTAATGTTGTTGCAACATTGCTTAGGATCTGAATTGAAGAAGCAGGTTGTCAGGCCTGTGATCAGCTCTCCCAGGTGAGCAATTTTTTTGGGAAGTGAGTTCTCCTGGAAGGGAGTCCTGTAGTAGCTACAGTACTCTGAGAATTTTGGTCCGGCCTATTGCTGAAGCCCAAGGTAAGGGGGGTGTAATAGTTGATGGACTTGTATTAGTGAAGGTGTACCCTCCTGGGGTGGAGCAGGCATGTGGGTAATTAGGGTCTGTGGGCATAAGTGGCTCCTGGGGTAAAAGATCATTCCTGTTGTTTGTGCTACTTCCTTGTTTTCCTTGCCAAGCCTCGAGTTCCCTTGCCCAGTGGAGTTTAGTCCCAGCTTGGGGGTAACCTAGTGCGGAGCGTGATGAGTAGCGTGGTCTATGGCTAGAACGGTCCTAGAAGGTCTACATGCAGTTGGTGGTGTTATCCCAGTTTAAATATAAGTATAATTTATGAGCTTAATTTTATGTTATGCATACCTGTGATGCTTGAATGTTATCATGTATTTCGTTACGTATATGAATTATTCTCTATTACATTTGAATCTGTATGGTAGCAGTAACTCTATGTTATGTGTTTTATTTTGATTAAAATGCATGTTGTGTGTGTGTGTGTGTGTGTGTGTGTGTGTGTGTGTGAATGTTTTGCGTGGTAGCATTGTTTGGCCTGGTGATGGCTGGGGATGTTACATTTTGGTATCAGAGCTAAGTTAAGGGTGTTTGTGTAGCATTGCCCGGCCTGTTGGTGGTTGGGGATGTTACAATTTGGTATCAGAGCCAAGGTTTTCAGCAATGCGCCTAGATGGGCCATGTTAGTGGAAAATGAATCAAAAGTTTTAGAAAGAATTGTTGTTGAAGTAGACAAAATTCGAGTTCAAAGCCAAGGTTTCAACGCCGAACCTCGATGGGTTGGGTAAGTGGTCATTGGACCCAAGATTTCAAGTGGAAATTGTGTTAAGAGGAACCAATTTTGGACCTCAGAAACATTCCTGAGTGCCAAGAGGTTACCTTGGTCATGTTATGAAGCTTGGGAGGAGTAGCGGTATCGCAAAACCGCAACTTACGTTGTATTTGGCCACAGAGAGAGAGAGATCACAACATTGGTGGTCTTGGAACCATAAGATCTATTCGGAAGGAAGGGAAATCCTTACGACTTTCAGATCTAGAGAAGGTGTAGAAGGGTTATCCTAGAAGCCCTTCGGACTTCACTACATTGGTGAAGTTGATGCAAAACAAGAGAAAGGAGAAAGCCTGAAACTACGAATCCCCGAGGAGAGATATACACCATAGATCTAGAGAGAATTCTTACCGTTAGATAAAATCAAGACCAGAAGATAAAGAGGTTCGTAATTTCAGATTTCAGAACATTAGAAGGAAGAAAGCATAAGAACTTATGAAGTCCAAAACTCTAAAGTGACATGGCATGGTAATGTCACTTGGTTTGACATGGATGCATGCATTGTGCACCACGTGTCAGTGGGTTTTGAACCCGTAGAAGTTTGAAATGTCATATGGAATGTGACACGTGTCACTCATCTGACTGAGCCATGTGTCAACCACTAGTATTCCACCACGTGGCATTCCTTATGAACATGGTTAGTGGGACCCCGAGGTTACGTAACATAGTTAAAGGAAAGAGGACCGACACTAGCGTTGATCACGATACATCAAGATCAACGACCAGAAGGCATTGCAGGGATCCAAGTTGCATGGGAGATAATTCTCCAAGGAGGTCCCACAATCCAAACCCCAGTTTCACCGAGGGGTTATGTGTCAACATCAGAAGAATTGCAAGATGAAAGGAGGGTTACTCCAAACCGTCGTTGCATGCCCCCACAACTGGAAAAGTGATCAACGATGTGACGTAATGACGCCATCAAAGGTGATTGGGAATGTTCGGAGATTAACGGTTTGGGATGCGCGGATGTGAAATCCTCTGAAGTCCCGAAGCTTCGAAGTTTCGGAACTCAGATGCCTGAGGTTCCATAGTGAGTGTCAGCCATTGGATGTTAGGTAGACATGGACTGATGATCTATCCTACTTCGTGAGTTTGGTAATATGAAAATCCGAGAGATTGTTGTGTGGTGCTTTGAAAACTTCCGAAGCCGAAGGCCCGAGTAAACACCTAGTGATCTAGCACTTGGTCATGGCCCGTGATCACATGGATTGGAGACTGAGAGAAAGGGGCTAGTGATTGAAAATGATTACAGAGAAGAGAAGAGCCCGGAAAGAAAATGAAATCTGAACGTTTTCTTAAATCAGATTGGTTTATGAATGTCGTGGGATTTGTTAAGGAATGATTGCCTAAAAAATTCCAGTTGACTGCATGTTGTGTTTGCAGAGTTTAGCGAGTGTCAGAAACAAATTGAATTTTCACAGAGCACTTATGAGACCCTCATAGAGATAATAGAAAAACATTTTTTCCTACATATAGTGTGTTTATGTATTTGTGTTCATTATTATGTTTTTATATGTTGTTCATGGTTTGAATGCATAAATTGGTGAAGTATTGAATAAGTTTCAATTGTTTCTCTTCTTTGAGTTTTTGAGTGCAAGCAGTTCACATTTTCTGTAAGGAGTGCATTGAAAGAGGTAATTTAACCTCAGAGAATATCAAGAGAGATACCATTGAACCTTCATCAGTAGAAGTGCAAGGAGTGGACATGAAGAACTCTGTGTTGAGTTCAGAGAGAGACAGAGTCACTGATAAATCTGTAGGGCTCTGCCAGGTGGGCATCAAGAAAGTGCAAGTGTGCACAGAGAGAACTCTTTGTCGAGTTCAAGGAGAAGAGTATCAAAGGAAGATACTGACAGAACTATTGAATACTATGTATAAAATGCCTAGCAAGGTGTGCTTTGAGCAGAAGGTTTCCAGGAGGGCATTTAATTTTTTCTTTGAAAGGGAATAGAAGGGTCGACACCCTTAGGAGACCTAGTAAATCGAAAATCTCAGAAGAGATAACACGAGGAGTGCATGGGAGAAAAATTCATTCTAAGTCGTAAAGCTCAGAAGAGATAACACTTACAAGAGCGAAGACAATATCCAAGAGGTGAACTCTCAGGAGAAAGGCCAAAGGCCAAAGCCTTTGAACACTGAGAAAATATTCCAAGGTGGAAGAAGTCAAAAGCTGAGGAGGAGGAGCAAAAACAACCGTAAGATAGGTTGTGGGGAGGAGCCTGGACCATTAGATCAGCATCTAGTAGAACAAAGGAAGCACAAAGGAGAGGAATAGATCCCATCCGTTAGGTATGAGCGTGAAGGACCAACAACCATTAGATCCAGAGGTAAGTGCATGAGACTTAACCCTTGTGTGCACAGGAGAGTGGACTTGTCAAAGTCCCGAAGTCCTGAAGGAGATATCGATCGTTGATCAAGGAGGAGGTCCAAGGACCATTGATCTAGTCTTGGTCGAAAAGAGAGGAAGTCCTGAAGAGAATCAGGGTCATTGATTTGGAGAGTACGTGTGGCAGAAGATATGTCACTCCGGGGAAATTCACTCTGGATATTTGTGTGTGTGGAGACGTGAGAAATCCAAAAGGATGGAGAGTCAGAGTTCATCAGAACCGTCCAATTGTTGAGGACAAGTGTCAATAGATCTTCCACTCTAGAAGATTGTCATATGGGGAAAAGCAGATAGTTGAGAGTTGAAACTCCTGAGGGTCGAAGAGCCAGAATCAATCGTAGTCGTTGATTTGGAAGGGAGCTACGTGTCAACAGATCGTGTAGATCTGGGATCGTGTGTGGAAGAAGGAAATAAGGTAGAAAAGGGAGGATAGATAGAGGTCGTTGATCATGGATCATCGCCAAGGGATTGGAAATCGACGAATGAGCTGGATTGTGGGGCCAAAACTTGTTCGGATGTTAAAAATCTGAGAGTGGGCCAAAATTTATACCACGGTTTTAACAAAGTGATGCGTGGTAGTTGGAGGTGAATTGCGGGGTGAGAATCGGTTTGGCCTAAAACCACTCTTGCCCACGCCCACAATCAAAGTTTTCCATGAGGTCATAGCCCAGGGTCATATGAAGGAACTGGTTAATAAAAAAGTGGCTAGTGCCTAAAACTTGGAGTTTTGGAAGCACGTAGGAATAGCCCACGGGTCTATCAGGACCTACACACAGAAGGAAAGGGGACCTATGTAATATTAATAGGGGTCTGAAAAAGGCCCGAAGAGTCAATCTGACTCATCATTTGGAAAGATACTTGATTGGGAGGTCAGCAGACCCCGCTGAGGTGGGGCCACAACATCGAAAGTGCTCAGGGTAGGAATAATCATGCATAGTGATCATAGTGGGAGGACAAGAAGAGCTAGGCATCCAGGAAGAATTGTAGACTTCTTGGATAAAAAATGAAAAGATTTATAGGGAGAAATAAGTTGCTACATTTTCTGTGGCAGGAAGTGTGTTACGGCTTGTTGGGTCATCCAGAGGAAAGAATGCTTGCATGTTTGCAAGTGTTGTTGGTGATGTTGTTGCATAAGGAGGGAAGAAACAAAGAGCTGAAGTGTTGGTTATAAGTTTGATAAAAGACTAATGAAATCTTCTACTTCCATCAGACATTCAGGTAGTATAAAATTTATTAATGGCAGTCATGCAGGTATGAGTTTTTATTACTCTTTTTGCATAATTGATGAAAGGAAATTTAGGTAAGAATTTCCTCAGCCAAAGTTATTTTATAAAATCAAATGATTATATTATTGAATGCATACCACTGGATATGCTAAAGGTTGGAGGCCTGTATTAATTCAAAGATTTTAGCTTCTAAATGCACACACTGACATAGTAGAATGTCATGTTAATTTGGTTATGCGGTAATAACCAAAGAATTAACAGATAAGAACTTGTTATAGGAATGAATGCCAGTAATATAGTCATGTATGAGACCAGGACATGGTTGGATATGTCAAGGTATAGATATGGAAATGTTATGAGCCACACAGGTACTAAAATCTTCCTACCTTTAAATAAAACTTGGACTGCAACCTTTTTGCTAGCACTAATGAACACCACTGAATTATATTGTTGGTGTAGTGTTCAGGTCGAAAAGGAAGACATCCAATTAATTGGGAAGAAAATAGGAAGTGTTTGGAGAATGTGTCAACACATTGGCTAGAATTCCAACTTATGGATGGTGAGAAACATGACTGAGATAAAGAGCATTATGTAATTCAATGCAAGGTGCATTGAAAAAGTATGCATTGAGAATTGCACTCATGCATAGTAAGTGGTAGAATTGTATACTAAATACAATGGTTGAATAGGTTTTGTAAGTACGTTCATATATATTATTGCATGGAAATAATTGTTACTAACCGCTGAAATTTTGTTAACTCATGAAGTTGAGGACATTTCAGGGAGGTGTTAGACATTGCAAATAGGAAAGTTGCAAGTCAAGTAGTCACATGATCACTGACTATAGGAATTTTTCTTGTTCAAAAGAATAAATAATGAACTTACTGTTATTAATTATGAACATGCATATTCATAGAATGATGAGTCATTCTATTTTATTAAATTGTTTGGTAATTATGATTGAATTGCTAGATGTAGATAATTCTAAGTTCACTGCATATGGTTTTGTACATATTGCAATTGAATTATGATTTACAGGAAATACTGACATATGTTGGCAGTATCCAAGATGAAGCCTTGCAGGAAAATGGTATGCAGTTTGGTGCTTGTGGAAAACCACAAGGAAGGTTGCAATCCTAATATGGCAACAACCAAGAAGAATTATGAAATAGAATTTCATGTTTGGGGAAAAAGTTGAATTCCCTTTTGAACTAAGTTTGAGTTCCTAAATGAATTATTTTATGTTCCCTCATGATAACTGCATGTGGGTGATGTAGATGAGATGATTTTGATTAAAGTGGAATGTTGAATACAAAGAGTAGCTCGGGGAAGATGTCGATTGGAGACTTCTGAGGGTAGTTGGAACTCCTCGAGCCATGGTGCTTTAAGACTTCCGGTCCGACCTGTTGTTGAAGCCTAAGGAAAGGGATGTGTAACAGTTGATGGACTGTGTGACAGTGAAGGTGCACACTCTTGGGGTGGGACATGCATGTGGGGAAGAAAGACCATTGATTGGAATGCTACTGGCATTTGGTACCTTGGCCTAGACCATGTTGATATGGAAGTCTTCTTGATCCAAAGATAAGTATCAATTCCTTATTCATTGTATGCTATGTATCTCGTAATTCATATACAGGTTATACTGTTATTATAATTGCCTGTATGTTTTAATGTAGCTTCTGAATGAATAGGTGTACGAGTAGAGTGTTTACATCTGTGGATTCATATCACTGCTGAGAGTTTATCAATGGATGGAAAATCGTGGATCTACAACCATTCGGTGCTTTCAATGAGGTTTAATTGAAGCATGTAACAAGAAACAATAAGTTGAATGCTTTCCTGAAGCAACTCTATGGAATAGAGCAATTGAGTTTCAGATGTAGTATGGATACCAAAATTGGTACTTGAAAGTAAAGCACCAGGTGGATAATGCACTTCCAATAGATAAAGCTTGGATCTTTTGAAGAATTTTTGAATTATATATGTATAAACAAGTTGCATAGTGGACAACGCAAAAATAAGTGGAGGGGATTGTAATATCCCTCGGTAGAGCCCCAGTTGTAATTATGAATTGTAAACATGTTTGTTAGGCTGGTGAGCCGAGTTATAATAATATAGGAGGCTTACGTGATGATTAGGCTAGGAGCCTAGGATGCTAAGGCCAGGAGCCTGTTTTGTATACATAATTATGCAAAATCATTAATAAAAATATACACATCGTTGCGTGTAGACCGACCACGAAGAAAGAGTGATGGGGGACTAAGCTTCCACAAGGCTGGGCAAGGGAAGGGGATAAGTGTTTGGGCCTAGGGGATAAGCTAGGGGGCTTACCTCTAAAGGAATAATATTTTAATATTAATTCCTGACGGCTAAGGTGGACATGTCGAGTGTCGTCCTAAGTTCCCGGAAAGGGAACGTATGCTAAGTGGAGTGCATGAAACTCTAGGGAGAAAGGTGTCGACCTCGGCTCATGCATTTAAAACCCAAAGAGTCAAACCGTGATGGGCGCGATTCCCATTCTTCCATCCTCCACCTGAGTTCGGTCCCCATTCTTGCATCCTCCGCCTGAACTCATTGGCCTGGGATGTCAACCTTTGGTTACCTATGCACAATACACATAGTTGAGAAAACCACTCATGGGAAGGGGGTTCGCTTTCCATTCCCAATTCGTCATCTCTCCTTTGCGTCTGCTCTCTAAATAACCTCACACATATGAGAAACCCGTCGGGGAGGGAAAAGTAGACATGTGTGTCCTGTGAACCTAGCCTATTCGCTCTTACAGAGTCGAGTCCGTACCAGAACCATTTTTGGGTTTCTTCCATTTGTTTCTTGAGTTGTGTTGTGTCTCAACATCTGGTCCTTGCCATTTTTGGGTCCATAATCAATTCCTATTGTTGTTGTCACTCAAATGTTAGCTAAATTCTGTTGCAATATTTCTTAGGAGATGAATTGAAGAAGAAGGTTTTCAGGCCTGTGAGAAACTCTCTCAAGTGAGAGAGTTTGTTGGGAAGTGATTTCTCCTAGAAGGGAGTCCCGTAGCACCCGTAGAAGCTATAGTACTCTGAGACTTCTGGTCCAGCCTGTTGCTGAAGCCTAAGGTAAGGGAGGTGTACTATTCGATGGACTTGTATTAGTGAAGGTATACCCTCTTGGGGTGGAGCAGGTGTGTGGAGAATGAGGGTTTATGGGTTGTGGGCGTAAGTGGATCTTGGGATAAAAGATCCTTCTTGTTGTTTGTGAAACTTCTTTGTTGTCCTTGCCAAGCCTAGAGTTCCCTTGCCTGGTGGAGATTAGTCCCAACTTGGGGGTGACCTACTACTGAGCGTGATGAGCAATGTGGTCTATGGCTGGGAGGTTCATGGAAGGTCTACACACAGTTGGTGGTGTTATCCCAGTTGAAAGATAAGTATAATTTATGTGCTTAATTTTATGTTATGCATACCTATGATGCTTGAATGTTATCATGTATTCCGTTGCATATATGAATTATTGTCTATTACATTTGAATCTGTATGGTAGCAGTAACTCTGTGTTATGTGTTTTATTTCGATTAAAATGCATGGTGTGTGTGTGTTCCGCATGGTACGTTGCCTGACATGGTGATGGTTGGGGACGTTACATTTTGGTATCGGAGCTAAGTTAAGGGTGTTTTTGTAGCATTGCCTAACCTATTGGTGGCTGGGGATGTTACACAGGTGATTTAACTTGCTCTCGAAGTTGATGAGGGAAGGAGGGAGTGTCCGCCACGTGAAATTCATGTGAGACTCATGGGAGATGACATGGAAATGAGCATCATCCCTATGTCCGATCAATATTTCAAACTCCAAACAACGTCGTGAAATACAAAAACCATTTTACGAAAAATTAATCCGTCAACCCATGCACAAGAATTTGTGGAATGGATTGGATGTTGGGCATTTCCCCCTCTCTTGAAATGATTAGGATGTCGGGGGTTTTCCCACAAGATTCATTGGATTTTGTATTTGCCTCTATGTTATGTTTCCTTACGACATAAAAAAACTTAAGGAGGGGATGTTTTTGCTTTCGATATTGATACGAGTGCACATTCAACTGAGCCATGCATCTTCTGGATTATTATTCATGACCATGTGCCTTATGATAAGAAAATATTCCCCTATGATAATGGCTTGCTAAATATTCTTATCATGGAGGAGATTTACTCCTTGCTAGAGGGAATAAGACTCTACTTGATTGTTTTTCACAAACTATAGACTCCACACAAATTTTCTTACCCTATTTCCTCTGAGATCAAAGAGAAACCCCCCCCTGCACATGCCTCCCCAACTCGACCTCTATTTATACACATAACTTGACTCCCGAAAAGACAAAACCCTAAGAGGGGTCGTTTTGACTTTTACAATAAGGATAACAATAAAATAATAATTTCTTTTGAGCTAATTTATACAATAAGATTACAATAACCTTCTCTAGGTTTGACCAATACAAATAAAAAAGAATATCTTATGTAGTTACATCAAAGTATCAACACTCTCTCTTAACTAGGAAGGTATTCTTTGTTTCCACGTGATCTCATGACCATTGACATTTGAACATATGAATCTATACATCATCGTATATCCATAGTACAACATGACTTCACAGCTAATGCA
The DNA here is from genome assembly GCA_000966675.3 of Picea glauca. NCBI lineage: Eukaryota > Viridiplantae > Streptophyta > Pinopsida > Pinales > Pinaceae > Picea > Picea glauca. Next base: position 202,321 of record JZKD02S1188757.1, on the reverse strand, counting down.
TCCAAGGCCTGTGGGTAGCTCTCAAATAACTTCAACATGTCACCATGACATCCACTACCTTGCAATGCATCTATACCTCATCATGTGCACCCATGTGACTTCACAAGCAATTCATCCAAGGCTTGTTGGTAGCTCTAAAATAACTACAATATGTCCTCAGGACATCCACTACCCTGCAATGCATTTGTACCTCGTCACTCCCTTTGTAGAGGGACCATGCCAAGCTTGTCCCTAAAGTGCTCGAACTTCATCCTCGACAGTGGCTTGGTTAACACATATGCAACATTCTCCTCTGTAGTCACGCATTGGAGCCTCACTACTCCCCCCTGCACCATATCCTTGATATAGTGATATTTTATCTCGATATGCTTCGACCTATCATGGAACACCATATCCTCTGACAAATTCATGCAACTCTGGTTTTCACACCAAATGTAGGTCATCTCCAGTTTGAGACCAAATAACCTAGACAACAGCTTCTGAAGCCACACTACTTCTCTATATGCTACACATGTTGCCACATATCTAGTCTCAGTCATACTAAGTGCTACACATGTCTTCTTGTTGCTCCACAAAACCACACTGGAGCCTAGAATGAAATAATATGTCGAAGTACTCTTCTGATTAGGAATACTACTAGCCCAATATGAATCTGAATATCCATATAAATTGAACTCATGGTTTGTCACATACCTAAGACATCCAATGTACCCTTAAGGTACCTTATCACATGTTTTTTTGCGACCAAATGAACCTGCCTGGGTTGCTCCATATACTGACTCAGGGTGTTCACATCAAAACATATATTCAGTCTCGTGTTCATCAAGTACATCAACGAACCCACCATCTGCCTGTGTAAAGTAACATCCACAGTCTCTGAAGTCGTATCCTGCAACAAATTTATATTTGATACCATAGGTGTAGCCATTTCCTTGCATACTTCCCTTGATTCAAAAATATCTCATCCTGTCTCTACCATACCTCAAGACCCAAAACGTAATGGATCATCTCGAGATATTTCATATCAAACTCAGCAACCAATTTTCTCTTACACTCTGACATGATATTTTCCACACCTATTAGAAATAGGTCATCTACATACAACAATAGTATTACCGGACCATCATCACAAACTTAAAGTAAAGGTTAGGATCTTCATTGCTCTTTATAAATCTTAAGCTTGTCAAAAAACTGTCGATCCTGCCAGACCATGCTTTAGGTTCCTTCTTTAATCCATATAAATCCTTCTTCAATATTCACACATGCATCTCCTTGTCATGTACCTTGAACCCTTGTGGCTGCTCCACATATACTTCCTCTTCTATTTCACCATTCAAGAAGGTTGTCTTCACATCCATTTGACGTACCTTCCATTTCCTTACTACATCTAGTAAAAGTATAGTCTTGATTGAGGTATATCTCGCCATGGGAGAAAATGTCTCCTCATAGTCAATGCCCTCCTTCTAAGAGAATTATCGAGCCACAAATTTATCCTTATACTTTTCAATACTGCCATCATCTACATGTTTTGTTTTGTAGATCCATTTTGAACTTACTAAGGATTTCTCCTTTGGTCTTGGGACCACATACTAGACATCATTCTTTACTATGGACTAATATTCCTCCCCCATGGCATCCTTACATACCCTCTTTTCTGCATCCTCTTCATAATTGGACAGTTTTGCATCCATGATATCACACAAACATGCCACATATCTAGAATACGATTTCAAATTCTTACTTTCCTTGAGATATTTTTCTAGGGAACCATATATTTTTGCATCTCTAATGAGATCCTATGCCCAATATGGTATTCTCTTGTGAGAAGGAATCTCTACTGGCCTCTGAGGTTCTGCCATGTCATTATCCTCATGAATGACTTCCTCTGGTTGAACTGCTTCTTCCTATGGAACTCTAGTAACTTCATTCTCCTCCTCATGAACCTCTTTTGCACAGTCCCGGTTTGATTTACTGAAAGATACACTCTCATCGAAGGTTTATCTCAGCTAATATCAACTTTTCAATGACCGAGAATATATATCCTGTATGCCTTCGATGTGTCATTCTAACCAACAAATATGTCATTCTTTCTGGATGGATCCAATTTTTTCCTCTTTTCCTTGGGGACATGTACAAATATGGGGCAGCTAAATATCCTTAGATGGCTGAATTCCATATTCTCTCTTGAAAACATTTCCTTTGGTGTCTTGTTTTCAATTACTTTGTGGTGACTTCCGTTCTACATGTACACTGCCTTCTTTGTTTCTTCTTCCCACTGATGCATAGGTAGATCTTAATCATGGATCATAGCCTTCACTGCTTCCATGATTGTCTGATTCTTCCTTTCTGCTACTCCATTATATTGAGGATTGTAGGGAGTAGAAATATCCCTCTCAATCCCAACTTCCTTGCAATATTCTTTGAATTCCTCGGAAGTGAATTCTCTTGCATTATTTGCTCGCAAGGTTTTTATCTTCTTCTCTGTCAGGTTTTCTACTAGTGCCTTAAATTCTTTGAATTTTCCAAACACTTCATTCTTTGCCTTCAACAAATAGATCCAAGTTTTACATGAGAATTCATCAATAAAAGACACATACTATACATACCTTCTTAGTGAAGTTTTTGAAATCAGTCAACAGACATCCTAGTGCACGATGTCTAATACTCTTTTGGCTATTCTATCATTGCTAGGAAAGGAGTGATTCATGTTCTTTCCTTGTGCACAACCTTTGCACACGCCATTTGGTTTTGTCTGGATCTATGGTAGTCTCGTCACCATCTCTCTCACTTTCGGTAGGGCCTTGTAATGTAGGTGAGAAAATCTCCTATGCCATAATTCACTGGGATTCACAGTGTCATGAATTAATGATGAATCTGATCTCCCTTTCAATTTTTAGAGTCCTCCCTCTTGAACTCTAATAACCAAAAAATCATCAAAAGTCTTCCCTCTAGGCCACATAAGAACTTGTCCATCAATAAATACAACTTTGTAACCTTTCTCATCCAATGTTGAAATCAAGAAAAGTTTCTTCTTCAATCTAGGAACATAGAGAACTTCCTTCATCTTCATTAGCTTTCCCGAGTCTAACTTGTAGGAGGCTTCTCCTACTCCTTTGATCGGATACTGATAGTCATCTCCCAATTTCACCTTGTGCGGTGAATCCTTATGAGTAAGGTTAGACAAGGAGTATTTATAACCTCTCATGTGCTTGGAAGCACCATTGTCCACTAGCCATTTGTCACTTCCATGAGTGACAATTCTTGTTACAAGGGCTGAGATAAGAACATACTCCTCATCATTTAATTCATCTTCCTTTGCAACCTTCTTGGGTGTCTCATCATATTCATCTTTATGAACATGATTTATTTTACCTCCTTTCTTTTCCCTTGGTCTTTGAATGAGGGCACAATTCCTAGCAATGTGTCCCATTTTATGACAATAGAAACATATGATATTTGGGTTATTTCTTTGGCCCTTCTAAAACTTCTTGGGTGAGGAGGGTTCTTTCTTTCTCTTTCCTTTCATGGTGTGGGAGGCTAGGGTTTGATCATCATCTGTCATATTCTCTTCTCTTGTTGTCGTCCTTGCTTCTTCTTGGTTCCAATCTTCCCATAGTCTACTAAACTTGGGAAGCTTCCTTCTTGAGCATATCCATTGAATAAATGCATCCCACGACCTTGGGAGGAAATCCAAGGTGTTCATCACCATTTCTTACCCATTTACTGTATCACCAATGGCTTGTACATACTCCTTGATCTGGTTCACTCTTGAGAAGTAAGAGTGGATGGTTTCAGAATTCCGCATCCTCATGTTCTTTAAATGAGTTCTCAAGGTCATTCTTCGGTTGATGTTGTTTCCTTCAAAAAATCAGGTTAAGGCATACATCATTTGTTTTGGAGTGGATAATGAAGATATGTGATGAATAAGATGGTCCTTAATGGAGTCTGCAATAATCCTCTTTTCTTTTACCATATCCTTCTTGTGCTTTGCTTTAGCCTCATCTCCCTTTGGTTCTGAAACCTCTTCTTTAGTAAACTTCTATAGATGATGTTCTTCTTGGGGGGGGGATACTCTGTAACTCCAAGATCTGAATTTGTTAGCTCACTCTAGCTTCTCATTAATCTTGGTTCTGGTAGTCATCCTACCCCTAAATCACAAATTCTAGATTCCAAAGATCCGATCCAGGGAAAATATGTGCTCCACTAGGGAACACTTGATGGTGGTCTTGTCTTGTATGGAAACCACTCATATCAATAAAAACTGCTCCTTTTGTCTTCTAGATCTGCGAACTGTCTTCTATTTAGTCCTACTCTGATACTATGTTATAATTTTATAATTTATAGTTATCTTCTTTAAAATTCATTAACAATTGCATGTAATAGGATCACTGAAAGATAAACAATCACATAACATAAGATATATCCTGGGAAACCCTCATTGTGAGAAAACCAAACATCCAATTATTCAATATAGATTCCTTCAACCAATACAATGTCACATTATAGCTCTCCATAAATAGACCAAGACCAAGATACCAAAGACTAAGAAACCAAGACCTCTTGCACTAGAGCTCCTTGGCTATGCTCCAAATACATAAGAGAAGGCGAGTTGTGTGTGTATATACAAATGAGAGGAAATCGACCTCTATTTATACACATAACTTGACTCCTGAAAAGATGCAACCCTAAGAGGGGTCGTTTTAAAATTTACAATCAGGATAATAATAAAATAATAATTTATTTCAAGTCGACTTATACAATAACATTACAATAACCTTCTCAAGGTTTGACTAATACAAACGAAAAAGAATATCTTCTGCAGTTACATCAAAATATCAGTAGTTTGAAGTGAGTATATCTATTGTCCTTGTGAGGTCCATATAGATACAAAAATATCTAAACAAAATTAAAAAAATGAATTCAACATAAATAAGAAATGTTTTTGGTTGATGCAGTATTACTCTTTCCTAGTAGATGTTCTTACATTTGACACCCTTGGTTAAAATTTACAAGCATCCTTCTCATAAGGATACAATTTTCAATTCATTAGATGAGGATGGTTTTCCAATTTAGTGAAGTTATTCCTTTGAAATCCATGATGTGTCTTCTAGGATTCGTTTTCTATAGTGAACTAGAAATTATTTGCTTGCCTTCCTCCTTGTCCTTTTGGAAATTATTTCTTCCAAGATTTTGATTTGATTGGATGAGGATGGACACTCAATTCGATCAAGCTATTCCTCTAAAGTCTATGGTGTGTCTTTAAGACTTATTTTTCTAGTGAACTAGAAATTCTCTAAATGTTTTCCTTTTTCTCCTTTTGGACACTCTCATAAAAAATATTCACAATCGCTTCTCATTACTTATCTAGAACTTGCTCCTTCGTATTAATCACTTGTTGTGATTCACTCTAATCTTCATATGTTGTACTTGCATGCCATTCATACAAATTTGCAACATTAAGTGTGGGGATCAAGATATCATGTCATTAAATTCTATTTTACCTTCCTATTTTTCTTTCATTCACATTTTTAGCTTATTTTTCTTCATTTTTTATAAAAACTTGGTGTTATTTCATAAAACAACACCACATGTGGCATATTGAGTGACATATTTTGAAGTTAGCAAAAAAATCATCACTAATTGCACTAACTTTAGTTCCATGTTATTAAAATTGGAACTAATTTAGTCTCTAATAGCATTGAAATTTGTAGTGACTAATGCACTGATTATTTCTTAGAATTTTGTGCCATGTTGCGGAAGTTGGCTCTAAATTCATCTCTAATAGCGTCAACTTTGGAAATCACTACTACACCAAATTTTGTGTTTTATTTAGTGCTATTTTTGTTGCCGACGCTAAGGTAGACCATGTTATTAGTCAAAACCTTTTTTTTTTAAATGAGTCATGCCCAATATTGCAAGTGCACCCATGCATAAGGAAGAAGAGTCGACACTAAATGAATTTGATGTTTTCAACATTCCTTGAGACAAGTGGCTTGAAGAAGAAGAAGATGTAAGTTTTGAATCGTTACAGTAAAATAATGTACATAGATTCTTTATAAAAGCATAAATAATAACAATAGACTTCACAAATAACACTCAAAGATTTACCTTGGAAACCCTTAACTTGGTAAACCATAAAACCGTAGAGACACACTTCTATTTATTATTTCATTAACTTCACCATTTACAATAACATATATACGATTCCTCAACATCTAAAACCCTAATCCGTTAACCTGAATTAGATTGCAACCTTAATTCCTTAATTGGAATTAGATTACAATGGGCCAAAAAACACCAAAACATGCCAAAAATGGACCAAAAACAACCCAATTTTGTTTTATGGGGGAGGGGAGGGC
>JZKD02S1188757.1:172131-195912 GCA_000966675.3 Picea glauca | reverse complement strand
CCCATGAACCCCCGAGTAGGGGGGGCCTAAACCCCCTTGTCCCCTGTTATCCCCCTAGCATGACTGACACAATGTGCAATGCATGGGGATACTCATGCAAATAATTTAACACATTCTGAACATATGATTGTCTCTCCACATGTCAAAAACTAGTGGTCTCCAAGAAATGTTGCAATGTGAGGCCAAACAAAATTGCAAGGAGGATATTGTTGATACTAATTGGGTAGATTCAATCACAAAACAAGGGACATTGTGAGAAAAAAAAAAAAAAATGAATGGATACAAGGGGGTATTTCTAGAAACATTACTTGTCTGAGACAATTCATGCCCAAACTCTCAAGTGCATCGATGCACACAGAAGAAGATTCAACACCAAAAACATTTGGGTTTTTTGACTTTCCTTGATATGAGTGGCTTGGAGAAGAGGACAAACACAACTAATAGAATTATTACCCTCATCACATTATGATCCCTAATGTTAGTATCTAGATCTACATGGTTAAAAAATTTCATCTTGTGCCAAGTTCCGGAAGCACATGCGACAAAGACAGATGTGCTACTAGAAACAGGACATTCTTGCAACGCAATCATAAGCGTGATCTTATCAACTTCTTTATCGATTTTATATCCATTCCCCATAACCTCCAAATTTTTCTTTCACTTTCACCATATTACACCCAAGTCAAACCTTTTAAAGATTCAAAGTCTTAAATATTTATCCTATATATATTTTGATTTTAATAATTATTATTAGTTTATGAAAAATATCTTTTATTATTTTTATTAAAACAATAATTTATATTAATTTATTTTATGAACTATACTTTTTATCCATTATGATCTCACGTAACCATTAAAAAAAGAGAGGACAAAACAAACATTAAAACATTAGTCAATAAAACAAAGCTATATGATAGCATCTATACCCGCCGAAATAGTTCGGAAATATAGATGTTATGGCATAATTCAAGTTTTGGGGGAAAACATATATACCCAAGTTCTATGGAAATTATATATATTCCCAATCCCACCCGGTTCACCTGGATAGATTATCTACCCAGAGTTAAAATGTAGTACCAAGGAATAATGTAGAAAATCGGTCACACAAATATCGAGAGTATGTGTGCAATCCAAATAGAAATTTGGCCGCACAAATAACAAGAAATCGTGTGAAAATAATAATAATAAATTTCAAAACTCATATTAGTAAAAATTAATTCATGGAAAAAAAAAGTTTTATAAATAAAGATAAAACAAAGAAAAAAATTGTATTTATATTTACATATTATAAAATTATTTTTAAACCCAATAGAAATAGGATAAACAATTATTAAATAAAATAGAAATTTAAATACTATTAAAAAAATGTTATAAATAATTTTTTATTTTATATTAGTCAAATTCTTTTTCTCCATATCCTTTTAATTCCATGTTTAATAAAATGATTTTTTTTTATCAGCGTACATTTGTTGATAGTTGTTTTCACTGTCTACTTAAAAAAATTAATTTGAAAAGTCAAATTCCAAGTCAATGTTTAATAATATGATTTAAATCATAATTTGAAAAGTCAGATTTCAATTCAATGTTTAATAAGATGATTTTTCTGATTAGTGTGTATTTGTTGATAATTCTTTTCACTGTTACTTAAAAAATTAATTTGAAAAGTCAAATTCCATACTTAGCAGGAGGATTTTTTTTTTGTCATCCTATATTGTATTTGTTTTGTCAGAAAAACATTATATCTATATTTACATGTAATTAAATTAGTTATAAGTAGAGAATATATCTATCATTAAATTAGTTATAATTAAAAAATATTATTTAATTAAATGAAATGAGTAAAAATTTGATCTGTGAAAATATTTAATATAATTCAAATAAAATTTAAAAACTATTAAAAACTACTAACAAGTGTGGTTTTAGAATCCTGAAAGAAATTATGCCACGTCGTCTCAGTAGAGCCTCTTCCACTCCAAATCCCACCGCCACGTTCCTCTGACGCCTAGTGCTACCCCAGGCGCGTGGGCTTCTCTATCTTTTCTCTGCCGCACATTGTTGCCAGTCCAAGAATGCCATACATTAGTGTGTTGTGACGTGACGAGTACATTTACGAAATATGAAGAAACTTAACTATAAAAATAATCACAATTTTTTTGGTCAAACTTGAAATTAATATCACTGTTATGCTATATACACCTTATAACAAATAAATTCAAATACTTAAAAAAATAAATTAATATTTAAATTATAATGTAAAACTATAAAAACAATGTTATTAGGTAGCATATATCTATCTAATATAATAATGAAAATATTGTTTAAGAAGATAGGGAGAGAAGGAGTAGACATGAAATGACTAAATAGTAAAAATATTTATTACAATAACATTGGAGGAAGTGAAGACAACAATAAGACTTCAAAGTTTTTGACCAATAAAATATCAGATAAATGAGATTTAAAATTTAAAATTATTCATTATTTTTTAAAACTTTATATAAAAGGGTGTATATTCTATGGTCAACCATGAACTAATAGAAAGTCAAATCTAATTCAACACTATATACCATGCCTATCGGCATATATAATAAGGGTTGCATGGAAACCCAATCCGGATCGAGTTAGTTAGGAAATACATATTGCACAATAAAACTTAATATAACTAAATGCACAAGTAATGAATATTTTTTCTCAAATATAATAATAGAACTATAATATTCATAAATATAATAATATATATTATAAATATAAAAATAAATAAATATAATATAAATATAATAATAAATAATATATTAGATAATAAATATAATAATGCATAATAATAAATACATAGTATAACATTTTATATTTAGATGTGGTGATTGGTGAAATTTATTGATTACGTAATTAATTCCACATATTGAAAGAGAGAAAGGGAGCAATAGCACTTCAATTCTATCAACCAATTAGAAATGAGAAACACAAATATTTTTATTATATCTAAAAATATATATGTGTTTTCCTATGTTAAACATTACATTGCATACACAAATTTATGGTTAAAGGCAAATTAAGGTCACATAAAAAAAAACTCATTGCTATAGTCCCATGAAAGAGACTAATAATAACTTTTTGGTCAAACATGAAATTAAATAATATTACAAATAAATATAATAATAAATAAATATAATATAAATATAATAATAAATAATATATTAGATAATAAATATAATAATGCATAATAATAAATACATAGTACAACATTTTATATTTAGATGTGGTGATTGGTGAAATTCATTCATTATGTAATTAATTCTACATATTGAAAGAGGGGAAGGGAGCAATAACACTTCAATTCTATCAACCAATTAAAAACGAGAAACACAAATATTTGTATTATATCTAAAAATATATATTTGTTTTCTTATGTTAAACATTACATTGCATACACAAATTTATGGTAAAAGGCAAATTAATGTCACATCAAAAGCAAATTCATTGCTATAATCCCATGAGAGGGACTAATAATAACTTTTTGGTCAAACATGAAATTAATACCAAATGTAAAACTATAAAAATAATAACTTTTTGGTCAAACATGAAATTAATACCACCTTTTGGTCAATGCTATATACCACCTTTGATAAAAATTTTGGTCAAGTATGAAATTAATACCACCGTTTGATCAATGGGTGAACTCATCACTATATACTATATCCATCGAAGAAGGTCAATGGGTCTTTTCCCATTTCTCTTTCTTATCCCAAGATCAAGTTGACTTCCATTCCAAGTCTACCAAGCCTACCGTCACATCAACTAACACATGCAACACCAAGGAGGGAGCTCGCAAGCCAAAGTCGTGCACTACACATCGAAGAATTATGAAACTTTGGTTGCATATAAAGACCAATAAATATTGTGCAATGGCAATGTGGTATAATAAGAATGCAGGGCAATGAAGCGAGAGTATAAAAACTAAGGGTTCTTTAGTAGCCAAAGCACAAAAGTTTCTAGATAATGGATAGACAATGAAGTATGGTGCTCTATTTAATGTATCCATTCAACACCAACTATTCAAGGGAACTGATCCAATTAATCTCTCGGATCATTTCCATAATGCATATCAAAATTCCACTCTTATCACCATTGTATTGGTTGTAGTCCGGGAAGTCAAAAGAAGGACGATGGGAGTACTTTGAAAAAAATCTCATCTATTTTAAGAACTCCAAGAAAACAATATAATGGAACTTTCTTGAAGAACAATGGAGGAGACGGTTGTACAATGACTCATAATGAAAGATTTTCGTCCAAAAAATATTCAGAAAATAGAAAGGAGGGGGAAGATGCACATCTTGGAAGCAACATGAAGGAAGAAGTCGGTTTGGATAGTTTAACAAGTGTGTTCAATGTTAAGAGATTGAAATGGGTAATGAAAATAGTTTCACTCCATTTGGATACTCTAAGAAGAAGTTATGTTTTTTTTACCCGAAACACCTTCTTGAGACTAGTCAATAGGACTAGTTAGATACCCTATCTTCCAAAGGGTGTATATACAAATTTAAGAAGACCTAGAAGTTGAAATTGTTACCACAGATACCTTAATAATTTTTGTGAATATCCTCCAGACTTCAGGGTATGAAACTTTACAGAAACAATTTTATAGTGAATATTCCTCAATGACTCAATTCAGGATGATTCCAGAACCTTATCTTACAAAGGATATATCCCCAAAAGTATAAGGCCTGAGAAGCTAAAATTTTAACCCAACATACCTTGATCCATATACTAAATACAATCCAATCCATTCCTTATGAATCATTGTAGAAAACAAGTTATAGAGAAAATTCCAATGTGTCTCAGATGTACCAACGAAACCCTAAGACCTTGAGCTCTGATACCATATGTTAGGAACCAAATATCAATATAGCATAGAAAAACCTCAGAATAAGTACTCAACGCCTTGAAAAAGAGATAAATTCAGATAATAAGCCTCTTCGAGGGGGAAACCTCCTTATGCCCACATACATGTCTAAATACAAGATGATTCCAAATGAAAATGTCTCCTTGGTATATATAGGAGACTAGGAGGTATAATTACAACTAATGGACTAAAACTGAAATAAATAAAATAACATTACTAATGTAGTATGCCCCAATTAAGGGGTAATGAGCCACTATTTAGGGATTAACACATAGTTATGATTATTTCAAGTTACGTTTGTTGACTAATAAAAAATTAGTCATGTGAGACTAAAGTAAAGTTTGATAAAATGCTAGTCTATTGTTGTTAAAGTTAATGAAGGTTTGTAGGTATGTGATCATATACAACAAGTCTATTATAGAGTTACAAATCAAATTTGGATGATGAAATTGATGAGGGATTTTGGTTGATGTACGTTACAGATAGAGGTTGTATAATAGTGTGGTTGTGGCACATGGTTTAATGTAAAGGTTTATTGTATTGAGTTTATGGATAGAGCGATGAATTGTTAGATAAATTTTGATGGTTATATTGGTATATGTATTTGGTATATGGTTTAGGTACATGTTGGGTACATGGTTGAGACAAGTAGTTGATGAGTTGGCACATACATGAGGTGTATAGTTGATGATGTTAGAACATCATGATGAGTCATAGTTTATGTGTATTTGATGCATGATTGGTACATATTTGGTGCATGGTTGATGCACTCATTGATGGTACATGTTGAGGTACAGGTTGGTGCATGGTTGATGTAGTTGATTATGGTACAGGTTGATTACAGGTTGTTTGGTACAGGTTGGTGCATGGTTGATGCACTTGTTTATGGTACATGATGATTACAAGTTGATGTACATGTTGGTGCATGGTTGGTGAACTTATTTATGGTACAAACTGATTACAGGTTGTTTGGTTGAGGTTGGTGCATGGTTGATGCACTTTTTATGGTACAAGTTGATTACAGGTTGATTGGTATAGGTTTACAACAATATATCGCACAATGATACTATGACAATGGTTCCATCATTCTACTTTTATTTCAGGGTAGTTGGACGGGGCAAGGATAGGTGTTTGTATCCACCTTTCGATTGTAGATGGAGAAAATAGGGGGTTGTAGCCTCCTTCTTGTTATAGCCAGAGAATTGAGGGGTTGGAGCTTCCCTCAAGTTGTAGCCTGAGAAACTAGGCGGTTGGAGCCTCCTTCCAATTGCAGCTGGAAAACAAAGGAAATTGGTGCTTCTAATGAATGTAATACTTAAAGAAATATAAGAAAAAGATTTTTTTGGTTTTCTCTTGCTTTGGGTTTCATGGTTTTCTCCCTCTTTGGGTTTCCATGTAAAAACACTGGTGTACTATGTATGTGTATGATTGCTCATTTGTTCATTGTTTATTTACACTGCAACTATTGGATGATAATTCTACATTGATATAACAATTTCATTTTGTGGTAAAAAAATATTATATTTCTCTATTACTGATTCACCCCCCCTCTTAGTAATCCAACACCACCCCTCCAATCCCCTTTTTTTTCCCTATACCATTTTCCTGCTCCTTTGTGCAAATTGCTAACATATGATCCCAAGAATTCAATGCCTTGATTGTTGAAAACCATCAGCACAAGGACGACATCAAGCTTCTCAATGCCAACATTAGCTCCATCAATTCCACTATTGATATCCTCAAGGACCAATGTTCCCACATCAAAGACCTCCAAGAACAATGTTCCTACATCAAAGACCGCAAAGAACACTTCCCGGGCCATTCCCAGAACCATTCCTCTTCTGAACAACCATCGTGTTAGGCTGACCATGAATCTTCTCATTCCCACAACCCTCATACTACCCACTTTTCCTAAGACCTCTTCCCTCCTAGAATTGAGGTGAGAAAATTCGATGGATCAGATCCTACAGGATTGGTCACCCAAATGGAACATTATTTCTCTTTGCATGACATTACTGATGATTTAGCCAATCTTCATTATGGTGTCCTACATCTGTATCGGGAACGATGGAAATGGTGTCAATGGAGAAAAAAGGAACGCCAAGGGTATCTTTCTTAGACATAGTTTGTGGTTGAACTTTAGGACCTCTTTGACTCTGACACCCACCATTTAGGTTGTTTGATCAAGTTAAAGTATTCTGGGATAGTGGAAGACTTTATTTCCGCATTTGAGCTCCTGGCTTTCAGAACAGAGGGTATATCAGATGCTTTCCTTAGGGAATGCTTTATCAATAGCCTCAAAGATGAAATTTGTTCCCATGTTCTCATGGAACGACCATAGACTTTGTTGGAAGCTAGTCAACGAGCCAAGGAAGCTCAACATATTTTTTTTTACCAGACCCATAAACCCTCCTTTCCTCCTCACCCTCAACCCACCTATATTTCCCCTCTTGCAACTCCCCTCAAGATCCAAAAATTAAATAGGGATGAAATGGTTGAATGTCAACTCAAGGGTCTTTGTTATAATTTTGATGACAAATATTTTCCCGGGTAGAAGTGTAAGGAACAAAATCTTTTTATGGATGTGACTGAGGATATTTCTGAAGAAGATATTGTTGTCTTGCCTGTGGAGGAACTACCACCGCCTTATGACCTCACCCCACCAAACGTTGACCTGGTGATTTCACTTAGTGCCCTCACTGGCTTCTTTGATCCCCAGACTCTCAAATTAATTGGTTACATCAAAAATAGGAAAGCCATCATCCTTGTGGACAATGGTAGAACCCATAACTTTATTCATCATTGTATTGCCCAAGAAGTGAATTGTTACATCCGTGTTGTCAATAATTTTCAAATCATTATTGCCAATGGAGGTTCCATGAAATGTGGGGGATGATGTGAAAACATGCAAATCCAAATTGGTGAGTATCAATTGAAATCCCATAGGTTTGATATAGACATGGGTAGTTGTGACATTGTTCTTAGTGTCGAATGGTTACACACTCTAGGCCCCAATCTCATGGATTTTAAGGACTTAACCATGCAATTCCAGTAGGAGGGACACCAATATAAGTTCCAATACATCACCATAGGTTCCCCTGAGATCATCAGTTCCCATCACATGGAAAAGCTCCTCAAACAATTTCGTTCAAGAATTATATCCAACTACACTCCATTCATGTTCTTTAGGCACCTTTTGTGCATCCCTGTTGGCATAGGGGAAGACCCAAGGTTCAACGCTCAAGAGCGCACCAACAAAACCCTAACTACCAGCCCTTTCGACAACACCTACAAAACAGATGAAGTCTCACCCGAGGTAGAGGCAGGGGTGGTTGCAGGACTCAAATGTATGCAACCTTAGCTGGGACACAGATCTGTGATTATCTTGCTTACAACGCACTTAGCATCAATTATTCCTTAACATACATTCATTAATACACTTCGCCAAAAGCAGAGAGCATTGCAGTGAATACTTATACTATGGATGATTCAGTACTTAGCCACAAAAATATAGGTTAGATTAAACAGATCAAGCACTAAGAATATTATATATTAGATCTAATGTTCATTCATATATAATCAGCACAAAGCATAACTAGATCTACTTAATCATCAAGCACTTAGCCAAGAAAGAGATAAACACGGTAGAGCAAAGCACAAAGCACTGTACACATATTTACCGTGGTTCACCCCCATCCTAGGGCTACGTCCACAAAGTCTTCTTTATATTATCTTGGTCAAGAAATTACAACACAAAGCTTCAATGATCCTCACTTCACACAGGACATAAGATATGCGTAGCTCGCTAGATCCTTCTTCCTTTCCCTTCAACACAAGACTACAACAAACTGCACTTAGCTTTCCGATCTCATGCATAGAGCACTCTAAGATACATCCGATCACACAGATCTAGTTACTAGCACTAAGATCTCAGTTATACATCACATAGATGTACTGCATTACTATTTCCCACTATCTTCCTCTATTTACATTGCCTATTTATAGATTACAAAATGGGCCTAAACGTGGGTAAACCAACAGGACGACATCCCTTTCTCGTTACATCAACCCAAAACCCTAAAATGGACCAAAAAATAGGTCTTGCTTCCTTACTTTCCACTTCATGTTGCAGTCCTTCCTTGGCAAGCTGTCGCAGTCCCAAAAGTGGTCAATTATGAACAAGTATTCTTCAAAACTTGGTCAAGGTCCAACTGGCCCCCAACACTTACCAGTGACTCGTCCCGAGTCACTTAGGTTTGACCAAGTCCGCTTTGAATGCCTCGAGCAGCTTCAACCTGTTGCAGTGCAACAACCTCTTGTTCAGTAAATTCCTGGATTACTATGTCATTGAGTGGTCCTTCTAGGAACTATTCTGCAATGAGGACACCCTGTTCGAGTTCATCTCCCTAGCTTTCAAGTTTAGCGAACAGTTGGCATGCCTTCTCTTGGAGTGGTTGTAGTCTTTGAGAGACTTCCATTACTTTACTTTGCAACATGTGTACTTGTTTTTGG
The DNA here is from genome assembly GCA_000966675.3 of Picea glauca. NCBI lineage: Eukaryota > Viridiplantae > Streptophyta > Pinopsida > Pinales > Pinaceae > Picea > Picea glauca. The sequence continues at coordinate 186,503 of JZKD02S1188757.1, read as the reverse complement.
GCTGTGCGTTGTTCTGCAAACCTCTTCATTCTTTCAACTAGGGTTATGGACTTTAGTTGCGCTTGTAGGACATCTTCATGTTGCTTTGCTTTGTGGAGCTTCACCTCCAATGTCTACAATTCTGGATTCTCTATGAGGGTTTCGTAAGTCTGGGCGCTTCTAATTCTTAGATGCCTACATTCTGAAGCCAAGGTTTTTAATTGATCGACTATGCTTCAAGCAGTGGCCTCTCTTAAATATCTTATCTCTTGGGGTGTCTCAAGCACGATGCAGAGCTCCAGATCTGTGATGCACTATTGAAGTTGCTGGATTAATTCTTCCAACTAGGTCACCTATTATGGGAGATGATCTTCCATCTTCACTTCTATGATCGTCATAGAGCATAGTGCTCTGTGAACTCTCTCCTGTACTTCAATTTTCTCTGATAGCAACTGATCCTTGCTCTACTGTAACTGTGCTTTTTCCTCCTCCCACTTCATTTGTAAGGCAAGTTTCTCTTGTTCTGCCTTCCTCTATTGTTCTCCATGTGTGCTCCGTTCTTGTGCCAAAGCCTGGGTGGCTTGCGCTATGTCTTCTTGAGCTCATCCAAGGTGAGATTCGAATTTCTCGATGATCTAGCATAACTGTGTGGACTCATCGTCTGTTCCTGATATTTCCATTGTTAATGGCGCCATAGAAACTTCTTGGCTGGACTGAAGTGCCTATTGCACTTCTTTGAATTTTCCCATGATTTGGTGGAATAATTCCTCCTTCTTTGCTTCTTGATTTTCTGCAATCTCTAGTGAAACATCATTCAATGCGACAATTAAGAAGTCAATATCATCCGGGGTAAGGGTAGTTTTAAGCGTGGTCTGGGAGGCCTTAGTTTTCTTTCTAGATGAGTGCTTTGGTGGGGTAATATTCCTTTTCTTGGAGGGATCTTCCTCATCCCTAGGTGGAGAAAACTTGCCTTTGCTCTGTTCAACTTCTGTGCCCCCTAGTTCTTCATCATTACCTCCCTTCACAAGTGAGAGCGAAGTAGTATTTGTGGATGTGTTGTGGATATATTGGAATTCCACATCCTTCTTAGTCTTGCACGGTCTTGGTGTATCTGACATAGCTTCAGGGCTATCTACGTCAGACATCTCTGCAGGGTCTGCTGCAACAAGGAGGTCTGCCAACCATTCATTGGTAATCTCCTCCAAGTCATCTTCTGTCATCTTGTAATATGACTGGAGTTTTTGTTTGTGCTCATCTACGTGCGCTGTGATGTAGGTGAAGTAATGATCTACACTGAATTTCATCAAAGGTCTAAACCTATGAAGCGTGTTGGGTGTAATGTGTGGTGTAGACTAAATGGAATTCTTCAACTAAGTGTAGTAAGCGTGGAAGACAGCATTGGACTTCCATTGCTTGTTCATGTCACTGGAGTACCACAATGTACAGAACTTCACGACCAGTGGTTTGAAGGGTTTGATCTTTGGGAAAGTGGCTCCCTCGGATAGTTCCCACGCGATGAAAGCGATGAGTATGAGCAACCAGCTAAAGTGGAACTCATACCCTTGGTCCTGCGTTTGTCTACAGTCAAGATCTAGCTGATTTATAAGGTATTTTTTCTAGTTCATTTGTAGTCCCTCCATGCACTTCCCTGCGAGGTCAACTACAAATCTGGTCACCTATGTAGGTCTATTTTTTTGGACTAACTTTCTTGTGATCAATTGGAAACTAAAGTGCACTGCTGCATTCTCAATGGAGGCTACCTTGTAACCTCACATGCCTTTCTCCAGATCGCCATATGTGTCTTTTATTCGTTGAGCGAGAGAGCGATATGCGGTCTTTCCCGAGTAAAAGTCCTGCGGGTCAGAGCCCTACATGCTTAGCCCAGTGATTCGATTGATCATAATTGGATCCACAGTGATACGGTGGTCCAACCATAGGTATCCTCCATGGTAGCAGGACAACAACAGTCTAACACATGCATTTACTTACTAATGCCTCCCAAAATGTGGAATCTTCATTACGTTGAGGAGGGTTGACTGCCCAAGATTATGGGTCCATTGATATGGTACAATCTTGGGGTTCTTTCCTTTTGTAATAGTCAAGTACTTGTGCAGGGCTAGCATACTGTAAAACTTGCAATATCCAAGGTTAAAATCACTAAATTTGAGTGCGGTGATCTTCTTCTGGTCAGCATGAACTATGTGCACCCCTTTTGGGAGGTATGACATGACTACAACATAGTCGAAGTTTCTGGGTACAGTGTCTCAATTCACTAGTCCACTTAATGGTGGGATATATTTAGGAAATATGCTTGGGATCATCTTCAAAGTGGTGAAGTCGTTTTTGAGCTTAGATCGTCTTTTTGAATGTGGTCGGGATGGTCCTGCTCATGCAGTGGAGGGGGAAGTTGGCAGTGTGCCCAAGGACGATGCTTGTATGCCTCTAGACATTCCGCATTATTACATGACTCTCTCAGTCATTAAATCAATTATAACTTCTTCAACAATTTTCTCAACAGCACTGAGCTCATTTGACATACAAAATTGGGTTAGTTGGCTCAGGTGCAACATGAATTCAGAGACTACAGTGAATAGTAAGGCAATGATCTTAGGGTAAGTAAAGCTTTAGGGTTCACGCTCATATTCTTAGTTAGAAAAAATTATTCTCGATGTGTGGCATGCTAGGTTAATTAGGAAATCTTAGCAACGATCTGTTTGCAATGGACATGGGGCCTTCATTAACTCCATTCTATCCATTCTGGTGCTATCCAATGGTCTAGTGGTGACCCATAACTATTTTTCGATCCGTTCGGAGCGGCGGTTGAATGGGTATATCGGTTCCAATGACTATATTTCTTCATCATGGTGAAGTACTTTATGTCATTGTTCTGATATCTCGGCAAAGCTCCAATTCTACAATTATTCTTCTTGCTAAGTGTCCTCTAGAACCTCATGTAATCTTACAGTATTAGCTCTTTTCTTTCTTAACTTCCTAGCCTTCTTTCCAGTGAGCTTCGTCTTAGTAATTCTTTTACCATTCTGATGTTTATCTTCTATGGTCTTTGTTACTGTTGAAAGTCTTTCCTAGGGTTCTTTGATAATACTTCTTCTGTATCAAAAATAGGTAACTCGATCTTTTGCGGATCCTCAAGTGTTCTCTTAGCTTCGACATCGGAGTTGCTAATATTAAATATTTATGATCTTCTCTTCTATTATTCAATCAAGTGCATGATCCTTCTGGTCATAAAGTCTTTTAACTCTTGCTTCTTCTATTCCAAATTTTTTCCTTCTTCTTTTCCTCTAGCTTGTTCTCTATCAATCCAAGGTTTCCCTATGAGCATGGTAAACGGGGTGCTGGATTCAACAAATTTAATGATCTCAAAGTCTTCCTCTATTTAAGTTCCATTGACAGTCATAGGTATCTGGGCGAGCCTTCCACATAGGTTTACTAGCTTTTCTCTAAAGAAACTTGTTCCTCCTAGGGAATGGATCATGTTATGCTTTCCTATAGCTTCCCAAGTTCTTTCTGGCATAATTTTCACTTGTGTTTCTTCATCAAGACTACAGTCAATGTTAAAGTCCCCTATTCTTTCTTCGATTTTCTCCTTTTCTTTGAACATCTCTGATAGCCTAACATGTCGGTGGTCATTCAAGGTATCTTTCATCTGTAGTAATATCTTTTCTGATTCTTTCTAGGTTTATGGTATAATCTTGGTCTCTTGATCTCCTTTAGGGTTTGCTTGCTCCATATTCAGCTTCTCAAGCCTAGCAATCATTCTAGAGAAATCCAATACTTCATGGTCCATAGCCTTACAACATAGGCAACTAGGTCTTCTCCCAGGGAATTCCTTAGCGAGATGTCTCGGTCTTCTACAACTATAACAGAGGGTTAATCCTTTATTTCATTTAGATGTTCCCCAACTCCTTCTGTACTACACACCAAGATCATGGTGACTAGCTTGCAAAAAACTCTTTCTAGGATCTCACATCCACTTTTTAGTCCAAACATTCTTTCGATGCATAGGTATAACATATCTATCACTATAATTATCAGATCTATTCATATCAAACTTTCTTTCATCTATTAATTCCCTAATTTTGAAGCTAGGACAAAATCTATCAAACATACCTAGATCCATGATTTAGAAACAAAAATTTCACTTATATTACTTCTATAGAGCACAAAGCTTCCAAATCTAAGACTTTTAACTATTCTTACCTTTATCAAAGCACATAGCTTACAAATCTTACCTCTTTTCTATAGATCTCACCTTTTTCTTCGCAGATCTGACTTCTTTTCTTCAGACCTAACCTCTTTTCTTCAGATCTGACCTCTCTTTCTTCGGATCCGATTTCTCTTTCTTGGCACAAAGCTTCATAGGTAAAACAGAACAATGCGCACTAGGGCAACAGATCTACGCACATAACTTATTTTTTACAAGGCTTCTTCTTCTTCAGTGCCCAATAATCACAATTTCAGGTCTCGGCAACAGATCCATTTGTTCGAATAGGGGCAGACCCAAGGTTCAACGCACAAGAGCGCACCAACAAACCCTAACTACGATCCCTTTCGGCAACACCTACAAAGCATATGAAGTCTCACTCGAGGTAGAGGCAGGGGTGGTTGTAGGAATCAGATGTCTGCAACCTTAGCTGGGACACCGATCTGTGATTATCTTTCTTACAACGCACTTAGCATCAGTTATTCCTTAACATACATTCATTATTACACTTCACTGAAATCAAAGAGCATCGTAGTGAATACTTATACTAAGGATGATTCAATACTTAGCCATATAAATATAGGTTAGACTCAACAGATCAAGAACTAAGAATATTATATATTAGATCTAATGTTCATTCATATATAATCAGCACAGAGCATAACTAGATCTACTTAATCATCAAGCACTTAGCCAAGAAAGAGATAAACACAGTAGAGAAAAGCACAAAGCACTATACACATAGTTACCATGGTTCACCTCCACCTTGGGGCTATGTCCACAATGTCTTCTTTACATTATATTGGTCAAGCAATTACAACATATAGCTTTAATGATCCTCACTTCGCACAGGACAAAAGATCTGCATAGCTCGCTAGATCCTTCTTCCTTGCTCTTCAATACAAGACTACAACAAACTACACTTAGCTTTCTGATCTCATGCACAAAGAACTCTAAGATACATCCGATCACACAGATCCAGTTACTAGCACTAATCTCTCAGTTATACATCACATAGATGTACTACATTACTATTTCCCACTATCTTCCTCTATTTACATTGCCTATTTATAGATTACAAAATGGGCCTAAACGTGGGTAAACCCATAGGCCGACATCCCTTTTCCTGTTACATCAACTCAAAACCCTACAATGGACCAAACAATAGGTATTTCTTCCTTACTTTCCACTTCATTTTGCGGTCTTTCCTTGGCACGCTGTTGCTGTCCCAAAAATGGTCAATTATGACCAAGTGTTCTTCAAAACTTGGTCAAGGGCCAACAATCCCAACTTCCAATCTATCCTCTCCCACCACCATGTTGTTTTTTACACCCCCCAAGGACTTACCCCTTCCCATGGAGTCCATGATCATTCCATCCCTCTAATCTTGTGTAGTCTTCCTCTCAATGTTTGGCCTTATTTTAATCCATTTTACCAAAATAATGAAATTGAGAAAATTGTTCATGAATTACTCGAAGCTGGTGTTATCTGTCCCAGTATTGGCCCCTATTCTTCCCCTGTGATCATGGTACTCAGGAAAGAAGGTACTTGGCACATGTGTCCTGATTTTCGTGCCCTCAACAAACTCACAATCAAAGGAAAATTCCCCATTACGGTCATTGATGATAATCCAAATTTTATGACCAGAACAAAATAAATACAGATCATTAATTTTTTTTTAACATAGAATAACATAGATACAGTAAAACTGGTTTTCTATTTAATAAGGAAATAAGATGAAACTGTAAAATGCAGCGAAAAACAAGCTTGTTGGAATGGTGGTGGCTTATCTCTGAGAAGAGATGTGACGATTGTGCTCATTTGCAAGAAGATGGTTACAATGAGGCTCTCAAGGCCTTTTACAATAAGAAAGAATGTAAAAAACCCTAGACTTCCAAAAACCTAATCCTAGGAGATGAAGCACCAAAAGTCATGTGGGCCCTTTTTGGGTAAGTTAGTAAATCAACTTCCCGGGGTCATAACTTTTGCATACGATCTCCATTTTAGGTGCACGATAGCCTGTTGGAAAGGTATAACTAGGAAGAACAATTTTTGACTTGCCTAGGTCATTGTGTTTTGTTGGCATAGGCGCAGACCTAGGGTTTAGCTCCAAGAGCACACCAACAAGCCCTAGCTACTGGCCCTTTCGGCAACCCCTGCGAAGTAGATGCAGTCTCACCCGAAGCAACTATGAGGGGGTTGCAGGACAGAGATGTCTACAACCAAGGGAATATCAAGTGGTTCTTATTGCAATGACAACATAACATGCGTCTATCATAAAATAGCTAGATCCTTCCTTCACAGCTATAGATTTGATTGAACACAATAATGCAAACAATAATACAATAGCAATAGAGATCAAAGCATCAATCATACATCCACAACACAGGGTATACGTGGTTCACCCTATCTCTATGGCTACGTCCACAGAACTATGCTTATGATTTATTAAGGAAAATAATACAGTTCTTGTCTGTGCTCTCAACTAGAAGATCTTCTTTCTTCTCTCTCTTTCTCTCCCTTTTCTGGCACCCAGCTGCAGGACTTGATCTTCACACATAGCTAAAGATATTACAATACCAGAAGTCTCTCTCTCTCAACACTTCTCTCCCCCAATACGATAATCTCTCACACAATAATAGAGCTAGATCAACAACAATATCATACCAATACTCAATGACCCCCCCCGAACTAGGTCCTCTTGACCTATATTTATACATTACAATACCTCACCGACAACCTTAGGCCGAAACCTAGGTGCCAAAACCCTAAATACAAAAAACCTAGGTCAACTTGACCCTCTTTTTCTAGGCTTCGTCAGACTATCTTTCCTTCCTTCTCGCTCGGTGTTCCAAAGCATCCATTAGTGGCTTTTCTGACTTTCTGAGTCATCCTCGATCCCTCTTCTTTTTTGATCTATCGTCCTCAATCTCCTCGTCTAACAACTTTATTTTCCACACTTCGCTCCATATTTTTTGTTTTTTTGCTCGCTTCGACCCAGTGACAGTCACTATGTCTCCTATGAAGCTCGCTTTTTCCCTTTTCTTCCTTGTTATTCACTTCCTTCCATAACCCAGGGCCAACAGGCCCCCAACACTCACTTGTGACTCGTCCCGAGGCACTTGAGATCTGATCCTCTTGTTTTTCTTTGACTTTTGACTGTGTAGTGCAGCCCTTTCTTTTTTCTTTATGCCTCCTTTCCATCCTTGTGCAGACTATCTTTTCTATTTTCGGTACCCATTTTCAATTGCACCTGGTACCTAGACCCTTGTCTTCTTGATTCTATTGAGATCTACAACTAAGATGGTTGTCATAGTACAACTTCAGCCGACTCCCATTCACCAAGCCTTCCTTCCAATCTCCTTTCAATGTCTTCAGCTACGCAACTCCTCCTTCTGTAACATAGGCAATCTCATATGGTCTGAGCCAATGCATTCTGAACTTCCCAGGGTGTTTGATAAATTTTCTATCATATAGTAGGACTAAATCACCTTGCCTGAATATCTTCTTCTTGATGTGTATGTCATGATAGGCCTTTTCTCGTTCCTTCTGAATTTGCTAATGGAAGCCTGTAATGAATCTGTCTTCTTGTAGTTCGACTAAATGTGCTAGCCTCTCATGAATGGTGCTAGTATCATCCATGTCTATAAATGCAACAATTCTTAAGCTTGGTACCAAGTACTCCATTGGGACAATAGCTTCAAGACCATAAACCAACTTGAAAGGGGTCTGCATTGTTAATTTCTTGCAAGTGGTTCTATAAGCCTAGAGTACTGATGGTACTCTTAAATCCCAATCATCCCTGTTCACACTACAAACATTTGTCAATGATATCTCCAAGATCTTGTTGAATGCTTCAACCATTTCATTTTCTTGTGGATGATAAGGTGTACTCTTCTGATGGTGTACTGCAAATTCTTCAGTCAGGGCTTCAACTATCTTATTGATGGAGTGTGTCCCTTGATCACTCATAAGGACCTTAGGGCATACAAACTTGGTTATTATGTCATCAAATATAAATCATGTAGTTGTATCTGCACTATAGTCCTTGACTGCTCTTGCTTCGGCCCATCTAGTCAGGTATTTTGTCGCAGTGATAATATATCTTTCTCATGTGCACTTTCCTGGTGGGTTTATGGGTCCCATGAAGTCAATGGCCCATTTTTGAAATGCTTATAGATTCATCTACGGTGCTAATGGAATATCATCTCTTCGGGATGGTTTTCCAACTCGTTGACATACATTGCATGCTCTGGTATATTCTTTAGCATCTCTGTGTAATGTAGGCCACCAAAGTCCATCTCGCAGAACCTTCTGCATAGTTACTTTTCCTGCATAATTTCCTCCTGCAATTCCTTCATGAGATTATTAAGGGATCATAGGGCATTCTGCCTCCATCACACACCTTCTTAAGATCTCGTCAGGTCCCATTTTATATAGTTGACCAACTATCAGTGAAAAATCTGCAGTGTGCACCACTAGTTGTTTCTTTTGCGGAATTGTGTATTCTATTGGATCTATTCCTATTGATCACAAAATCATTTGTGCATTTGTTAGTGTGTCCTCCATACTGGTAGGTTCTTTTCCATGCTCCAACCTCGATAGGCGGTCTGGGCCCTTATTCATTCTTCCTGGCTTAACTGTGATCTCAAAATCATATTCTTCAAATACGAGAAGCCATCTGCATATTATCCCCCCCAACACTGGCTTGTTGACTAAGTATTTCAGCGTGGAGTGATCAATAAACATTTTAAAGTGTCCTCCCAACAAGTAGTGGCAGAACTTCTGTAATGCATACACCATGGCTAGTCCCTCTCTCTCTGTAGTAGTGTAATTGATTTCAGTTGTGGAGAGTGTTGAAACAGACCTTGAATTTTTAATCTTAAAGATAAAAATTATCGTATCTTTGAGGTTTTACGTCATACAAATTTTCGAAAGAAAAAACTCATATCCAATGAAGTCACGATGCCTTTATGGTTCATTGTTTGAATAAAGAATAATCAAGAACCTAAGTAAATATAAGTTTTCCAATACCTTTCGAAATAATGTTTTAAAACGGACATTGATTCAAAACTTAAGGTATATCAATTTACATCGGGAAATCAGTATTCAGAGTTTTGAATGAACAAATGTTCAACACAAATCAAATAATGAAACCCCGATTTCCGATATTATGATACATTAATCCTTGATTAAAAACATCATTTACTTAAATCCGTTTTAAAAGGGGGTTTAAACTCTAAGATAGTCTCATTGCAAAATCGGGATTCGCGATTTTGTAAGAACAAAGAAACTCATCATCGTACTCTCCGATTTTCCGATCCCCGATTTTAATTAATTCTTAAGTGAGGTTTAAAAAATTAATCTAATCACTGTTAAGTATGATTAAGAGTGACTAATCATATCGGGAAATCGCGATTCGAGATTTCGTGAGCAACACTTTTCATATCATTGAATTTCCCTATTCCCCGATCCCCGATTTCCCGATTTCCGAGCTCTTGATCAATGAAATCCCGAAAAGGTAATATGGATTAATTAAGATAATAAAATGTTTGACTTAAATAATCGATCGCGATTTCGGCAAGCGGTGTTTTGCGATGATTTATTTTCTTGACATCGAAAGTTCCGAAACCCCGATGAAAGCATTTTCAAACTTAAGTTAAKATTAACGATAATAAATCATTCTCAGAAACGAGGTTTAAAGTTTCAAACTTTTAATAAATGATCTGWATACGRCAKGTTTCTATTATATTCGAAAATATTGGAARATCTCARKTACAAACATTWAAAGMAATKTATYRGGAATRTMTTTGCATTTATTTCATAATAGATGAACAGATCTCGAAGATTTTACGATATATTCGAAATAATTTTTCGAAACGTTTACATTATTCCAAAAGCTGAATTCTGCTCTGTTTCAGGTTTTCAAGTGAACACAGAGTTTTTCTCTTCTTCTGAGCTGCTTCACCATTGACAGTTTTGTTTTCTTCAAAATCTTGCTGTTAAGTTATGGTTCCCAAAAAGGCTTCAAAGAAAACCGAAGAACAACCGAAAAGCGATATCATTTTAGATACTACTGCAGCTGGAATAATACACAATGTTAAATCATGGGCTGCAATTGCAGAGAAAATGGAAGATGAACTTTCATATTCGGATAATGGTACAGACAACCATCTCTGAGACATAGCCGAAACAGGTCTTCATAAGGTTGCAGCACGTCCGCGACTGCTTTCATATACAGATATGGTTGCTTGGGCACTGGATAAGGTGGATGTTCTGACAAGGAGTATCCTGAACGAGCAAGGAGCGGTTATTGGCTCATTCAGGCCTGAACATGTCCAAGTAATGTATAAATTATCACCCACTTATAAGCATACGTTTAATTCTGAGTTTTTAGCTGCATTCCAACAAAAAGAATGTGTCAAAGGTGGTCAAACATACTCTGATATGATAAAAGGGTGGTCCAGAGATGAAAACAGATTTAGGGCCGATTTACATGGGATATATGCCACCGCTTCATTAAATGATTATATGAGGTATTTAGTAATGATGTTATGCAGACTATATGGGAAAAAGGACTCAAATCACTTCAGTGCAGAATGGACACCCCTCCTAGAAGAGGTTTTTGAGAGAAGAAGTTTCAATTGGCATAAGATTTTATCAGACAATATCGGTACAGAAGTTATGAAGTATCAAACAACTAGGTCAAAGGGACAAACAGTTGCCTTTTACATGTCAGCCTATATAATAGATGCTATCTGTTTTAGGACTCCGTTCCCTTTGATGAATTGGAGTTGGGACCCTTCCTGCGCAGAGCCTGTCCATAAGTATCATTCGACTCTGTGGGAAGACAATGCCAAAGATAATTTTTATGAGGTATGTCATTATGTTATAATTCCTCTACACAGAATATTCTTCCGATGTGAACCTCCTCGGATTTCACATACCATTATAGAAAATCTTAAGACAGTTGCTGATTGGTTCATTGAAGAACATTTCTCATATGTTAGGGTTTATGGATGTTCTATCCCACCACATGCACTCCCCAAAATACTTCCAGATAGGTTAATTTGCAGAGAAGTAGCTTATCAGTTAGTAAATGGCGGTATTGGACTTGAATTAAAAGCTCAAAAGAAGAAGTCATGGAAGTATTTTCCTGTTTATCTAGGAAAATTTGCGTAATTAAACTTTGGTCATTCTAAGGCAGAAGAAGAATCATTGAGTGAAGTAAAATTAGTGGATATAGAACACAAGAAACATGATCCATATCAAATTATTAATTGGCATGTTGCACAGTGTGGATTAAAAGCATATGAACATGAAGATTCTTTTTATGATGATATTTTCAGAAATTCTAAGTCATATGATGAAGTTCAAAGCAGGGTGCAAACCTTGTCACCTGATGCACAGGTGGGGTTTGCATCTTTCCAAAGAAATAGAAGATAGTGTTTGCCTAAGATTTTACAGGGCGAAGTGTCAATATCAGAACAAATGCCAGAAACCATTCCTCCGGGTTTTGAAACTATTATTCAATATGATATAAGTGGTAAAGATAAATCAAAAGATTCTTAGGCACCCCCTCAGAATACAGAGGAATCTTAGGTCAAAGAAGCACACACAAAAAAGGGAAAAGGAGTACAGACAAACCCAATAGATCTCGATGACATTCCAGAAACCGTCGGAGAAACGGATTCAAAAGAATTGGGCAGTCCTATTACATCATTAACCCCACTTCAGGCAACTTTTGGGAATCCTCACGAAGGAGTTCTGTACGTGAGTGATTTAGAACCAATTAGCAGAGATGAAATGCCTTCATCAGATTATTTTTTCAGCAAGAAACACAAAGCTGTGTTGAAGCAGGAATCACACCCTGTAGGTGAAAGAACAGTTAAAAAACATAAAATCATTATTGACGGAAAGAAGATAAAAGAAAGTGAATTCGCTACAAAGTTAGCAGGGACTATGGGGGCCATAGCATCGACAAATATGTACTATGTAGGAAATTTGATCACTATGATGGAGCAGAAAGATCAGGAAATTACATAGTTACAGGGCAGATTGAAAGAAAATGAAAAGATGATTGGATGGGGAATAAAAAAGGGCCTTGAGCAAGCCAGGCTCAAAGATATCCAGGAGATTCAAAAGTTAAATGAAAATTTNGGGATATATGCCACTACTTCGTTAAATGATTATATGAGGTATTTAGTAATGATGTTATGCAGACTATATGGGAAAAAGGACTCAAATCACTTTAGTGCAGAATGGACACCCCTCCTTGAAGAGGTTTCAGAGGGAAGAAGTTTCAATTGGCATAGGATTTTATCAGACAATATCGGTACAGAAGTTATGAAGTATCAAACAGCTAGGTCAAAGGCACAAACAATTGTCTTTTACATGTCAGCCTATATAATAGATGCTATCTGTTTTAGGACTCCATTCCCTTTGATGAATTGGAGTTGGGATCCTTCCTGTGCAGAGCCTGTCCATAAGTATCATTCGGCTCTGTGGGAAGAAAATGCCAAAGATAATTTTTATGAGGTATGTCATTATGTTATAATTCCTCTACACAGAATGTTCTTCGGATGTGAACCTCCTCGGATTTCACATACCATTATAGAAAATCTTAAGAYARTTGYYGATTGGTTCATTGAAGAACATTTCTYATATRTTAGGGTTTATRGATGTTCWATCCCACCACAYGCACTCCCAAAAATACTTCCAGATAGGYTAATTTGCAGAGAAGTAGCTTATCAGTTAGTAAATGGCGGTATTGGACTTGAATTAAAAGCTCAACAGAAGAAGTCATGGCCGTATTTTCCTGTTTATCTAGGAAAATTTGCTTTATTAAACTTTGGTCATTCTAAGGAAAAAGCAAAATCATTGAGTGAAGTAAAATTAGTAGATATAGAACACAGGAAACATGATCCATATCAAATTATAAATCGACATGTTGCACAGTGTGGATTAAAATCATATGAACATGAAGATTCTTTTTATGATGATATTTTCAGAAATGCTAAGTCATATGATGAAGTTCAAAGCAGGGTGCAAACCTTGTCACCTGATGCATATGTGGGGTTCGCATCTCTCCAAAGAAATAGAAGACAATGTTTACCGAAGATTTTGCAGGGCGAAGTATCGACATCTGAGCAAGTGTCATAAACCATTCCTCCTGGTTTTGAAACCATTACTCAATATGATACAAGTGATAAAGGTAAACTGAAAGATTTTGAGAGGCCTCCTGAAAATACAGAAAGTTCATAGAACAAAGAAATACAAACAGAAAAACGAAAAGGAGCAGAAACAAATCCTATAAACCTTGATGATATTCCAGAAACAATTGGGGGAACAGCTTCACGGGAACTTGGGACTCCCATAACAGCATTAACCCCACTACAGGCTACTTTTGGAAATCCTCACGAGGGAGCTCTGTACATGAGTGACTTAGAACCAATTAACAGAGATGAAATACCATCATCGGATTATTTTTTCAGCAAGAAACGGAGAGTTGTGTTGAAATAGGAATTACATCCTGTAGGTGAAAGGACAGTTAAAAAACACAAACTTATTATTGATGGAAAAAAGCTAAAAGAAACTGAATTTGCTACAGAACTAGCAGGAACTTTGGGGGCCGTAGCATCGGCAAATATGTACTCTGTAGGAAATTTAATCACCATGATGGAGCAGAAAGATCGAGAAATTACACAACTACAGGACAAATTGAAAGAAAATAAAAAAATGATTGGATGGGGTATACAAAAAGGTCTTGAGCAAGCCAGGCTCAAAGATATACAGGAAATTCAAAAGTTAAATGAAAATTTAACTGAAGCAAAGCATATGATTCAAATTACCCAAGAACAAGTGCAGGCACTGGGCAATGAAAATAAATTGTTGCAAGACAAGATCATTTCAATTGCTAACCAAGTAATTGGAATAGATCAATTCAAGACTAAAGCAGTTGAGATATATACTAATATCCAGGAAGAACAACAAAAGGTATTTTGCAATCTGGAAACCATCCAGAGTTATTTTCATGAATCTAAAAGATCCTTGGAAGAGGCCGTGTTAAAAGAAATGGAAGCTAAAGCGGTAAGAAATTCTTTCCAAAAGATACTCACTGCTTCACAGAAGGAGGAAATTGGAAAATCACAAAAGTTGTCTATTGCAGAGC
>JZKD02S1188757.1:151958-164398 GCA_000966675.3 Picea glauca | reverse complement strand
ATCAACTTTAAGGTTTATCAGAATATCATTCACAACAAGATTCTGGATCTTGTCATTCAGTGACTATGTTTATGTCCCTCTCTATGTTTCATTTGTTAAATCTTCTTCTTAATGTGCATTTCTAGCAAGTGAATCAGTTTCGAATTATATACAATTATTGTTTATAGTATCAGATTGGTTTGGATGTTGAATGTGTTGCAGTTTTTCCTCTGGAATTATTTCAATAATTTTAAGACCTGTAACCTTCTGTTCCTTAATATTTTCTTTTGTTAGAAAACCCACGTCCCTTTCTTTATTGTAATGGAAATATAAGATTCTTTCCAAATTAAAGCCTTATATTTCTCTGTGTCATGTTTCATTGTTTACTATTTCATAATTGTCACTAAACCAGGAAACGACCTTGCTTGTGTCTTCGTTTTCTGTTTTAAGTTTTAAAGTTGTTTTACCAACATCTTACCTAAATGTCTGAAGTAACAAATCTATAAAAAACCCCTTTTACAAACATATAAAATTTCAATCACCCATGAAAGTCCCTAACGCAAGACAACCAAACGTAGAATCCGGTTTACAGGATCAAACCAGCATTGCATTGAACATATTTAACACCATCTTACAAATTGCAACAAATAGAACCGAGTTAGAACGATCGTGGGCAGCGATTGAACGCAACATAACCATCCAGGAACAAAGGGAAGAAAGACAGAGACAGTTGAGAAACTGAATTTGATCTAGTTTTCCTTGTTTCATTGTTTTAAAAGTATTATCATATTTGGATGCCTAGACGGTGTGTTTTATAGCCTTAAAACACAAACTCTGGAACAACAGAGAGCTTTCTGCTGGAAAATGCTAATGAATGATCAATTTCCCCTTCTCTAGGTTGTGCCAGTACTGCTCCTAATATAATAGAAGACACATCAACATGCACATGAAATTCCTTTCTCCAATTGGGAAAGACTAGAATAGATGCAATGATCATATTTGTTTCAGTGTGTCGAAGCTCTGCTGGCATTCGTCCGTCCAACCAAACTGACAGTCTTTCTTTAATAACCTCTCCATTGGTGTAGTAATCTGAGCATATCCTTTGATAAATTTCTTGTAATATCCGGTATGTCCTACCACAATGCACAGTTGCTTGACTGATGTAGGTGGTGGTAAATAAACTATAATTGCAATTTTGGATGGATCCACCAACAATCCTTTCTTGCATACAATATGACCTAATAATGCTCCAAATGGTGAGAAGAATATTCACTTCTTCAAATTCAAAGAAATTTGACACTGCCTGCATTTATCCAGCATTAGCCTTAGACATTTGATATGATTTTTCAACAAACTAAAAACAGTCCAGTCATCAAAGTATGCTTCTAAAACTTATGCAAAAATTATTTAAATGCTTCAAACACTACCCTGGAAAAGATGGTTGGGGCATTCTTCAGTCCAAATGGCATCACTATGTATTGGTAGGATCCCCACTCTATGGAAAATGTAGTTTTATGATGGTCCTCCCTGGCGATGCGGATCTGATGGTATCCAGAAAACCCATTTGTAAAAGAGTATACTTCTTGGCCTCCCACATTATCCAACACTTCGTCTATGAAAGGTGTAGGGAAGGGGTCATGTAGACAAGCATCATTCAGCTTTCTGAGATCTATGCATATCCTAATCTCACCTATCTTATCATCTTGCACTACCATGGGGATGATCCACTCTGGAATTGTCGAAGGCCCAATCAATCCATAATCAATCCAGCATTATGTCGAGCTCAATCTTCACTTTTTCCTTATATCTCGGGTTCAATCTGTAGGGTCTTTTCTTGACTAGCTTCGCATCTAGTTTCAAAGGTATTCTCATTTATCCCATAGGTCCTTTGATTCTCTTCATATTAGTGAACTTGGTCGAGAACAAGTCCTGATACTCATGCAATAATTCTGTGATTTTGTCAATGGTAGCAGCGTCCCAGTAATCTCTGACATTGGAAAGATTCAATGTCTCCTCTATCCCGATATTGACTTTCTTTATCTTTATCGGTTGTTCAATGAATGGAAGTTCCACTCCTGGACCTTCCACATCTCTTTGACCTTCTGTTTCTATGATATTCCCCTTCCTTGGATCATCATCTTCGTCGGCATTGATGTTGTAGCACGTTTGTAGTTTCTGGAGGGGCATAGTCCATTCATCCACTTCTTGATCCAAGGGGAGGCCAGATGGATCCTCAAATACTTTTTGTCTCATCATCTGTAGTGATTGATCTATACAAGGAAATTCACTGTCAAACAAAAAGGTGGTTATAAAATTCTGGATCATACCTTCCCATTCTAAAGTGACAAGGTGCAACTCTGCTTGAAGGTACCAGTTAATCGGGGTGGTATCCAGTGTATTGACGAATCTGTGTACCCATTGTTCTCTAGGAATGTCACTCCAGGCCTCTTCACAACTTCGTACATGGTCCTTTGTGCAGCTTCAACCTGTGTACTGTGCTTTGCAGTTTCCTCCTTATGCTAATAACTGTGCAGTCATCAGAGATCAACATTGTGTCCAGTCTCTAATATTGCTTTTATGTGTCCCCCACCATCTTTCTTGTGTGGATTTCATGGCCTCATCCATTGCCAACAGCCTCTGTTGTGTTGGTACACTTGTCTCAAATTATGACAAGAATTTTTCTAAGGGGTTCAGTCCATCAAATGTGGGTTGATTACTCACTATTGTGCCAATCTAGTGAACTTATCTGGTTATCCTAGAACATATTATTGTAGATACTTCATACATCTGGTTCTGCCAGTTTCCAGTGCTTCTTCTGAATCGGATGAACATGCGTTGTCACTTCACAAGCTCATATTTTCATTAGTTGTAGGGTTGATATAATCCTGCTATCTAGCTGTTAATTTGTAGATGTTTTCGAATTCAAATGCATGGTTTTCTTCTCTTATAGGTTATGTGTATTGTGGACCTTCATCTAAATCTAAAGGTGAAATGACCCTAAGGCCAACTTTCTCAAATGTCATGCGTCTTTTCTTTAAATCAACAACAGTGGAATTGTCGAAGGCCCAATCAATCCATAACAATGCAAGGTAAGGAAAACTATCATCAACAATTTCAATTACTTCAAAATATGCAAAGGTTCTTACCCCATCGATGTCCACTGGGACATGCTCTAATCGTCCAAATGGGGTGACAACTTGCTGGTTAGCCATGCGAAGCCTGATAGGGGAATATATCAGCTTGGGTTGTCCCATCAATGCCCACGTCTGCTTCATCATGACATTGACTTCTGACCCTAAGTCAAGGACCACATAGTCTATCTCATACTATCCTATCTGAGAATTCAAGTGTAATTCTTTATTTGTCCTTCTCCTTTTTTCAATTTGGTGCACTACTCTATTCAACAAGGGGTCTATTTTTCCTGGTTCATATTGCTTGATTAAATCTTTTAATTCTTGTACAATGCCTTTATCTTGAATGAACTTAACACAAGTGTGGAATAATTCCAAGAGTTTTCTTACCTCTTTCTCTTCTTTTGGTGATGAAGATAGATCAAATGCCTAAGGCATACTGTATTCTTTGATTTCTAGTTGTCTCTTTGATGAAGATCCTTGATCTCCTTTAAACTCTTTCCTTGCTTCCTCTAATATCTACCTTTCTTGCTTGGCATCGAATGTCGGGGTATTTTCTATAGCTTTCCTGATTCCATGGTCATTTTCAGTCCTTCCTTGGGTTTCTCTGTCTTCTTCTGTAGAAGATCCTCCTCGAGTAATAACAAAAACACTAGGGTCTGCTCTGCGAGGTTCAACATATATTAGTTGTACTTGTGGGTTCTACTGGGGTCCTCATTTTCCCTGAAGTTTAGCCAGCAACATAAGGCATTCTTATATGACATGCTCGAAGGAGTTACATTAACTACAGGTTGTTGAGGGATTCTGACAATCCCTTGCTAAATGGCCTGGTTGCGCATAGTTGTAACATATTATTTTTCCTCGTTCTCAGCCCATACTTCCTCCTCATCCTCATCCTCTATAGCTACCATGAGGGGTGAAATTTCCTCTCCCTGGAGAGTTGTACTGCAGAGTGTTTCCCTCTTGTTCTACTTCACCTTGAATATTGTATATGTCTCTTGACCTTTCAAGCATGAAATCATAAGCTCTACAATCCTGATCATCATGCCCCATTGATTTACATAATGTACAATACAAGTTTGTGGGTGTCTGGACATACTTCTTCATGTAATAGCACTCACTTGGGTGATTCCTATTTTTGCATACCTCGTACCATGGTAGGTTAACTTGCTTTAAGGGGATCGATGCTCCTGATGCCAAGTACTCATGAAATAAAGGGAAGTGTTCCTTATAATGGCCTTCAGATCTGCATATGACACACAATATATCTTCCCTTTTGTTTTTTCCCTTATATTTCTTCATATCCTCGACCTGTAAAAGAAAACTAGTTAGCTGGCTCATGATCTGGCTAGTGCTTGAGCTAGATTCTCCCATCGGTGCTGATTCAATCTTCATGGTGATCTCCAAAGCTTCTTCCTGAGATGCAATCTTTTGCTGCATCAAAGGGATTCTTATGTGTGGTAACAATGCAATGATGGACCACTCTTTGTTTCATTCATTGGGGATCTGGAAATTTAATTGGCCTATCAGGGTCATGAATCTCTGGTCGAACTCCCAAATAGGTTATGCTACCTTTTGTTTAATTTCTTTTAGTTCCATAATACATTGTGACTCCAACTTAGGTTTCTTAAACTCTGGAATCAATGCATTCTTGATCTCATTCAGGGGCTTAGGCTATGCCATTCCTTGGAGAAGTTTCATGTACCATCTCAGTGCACGGTCCCTTAGCGTAGTGCTGAACTAGGTTCTCTTGATGGTCTCATCAATGATACTTTTAATATTCCATACGACCTCACACATAAACCAATGTTGATCTAGATCTTCAGATCCATCTCATCTAAATATAGGGAGTCTCATTTCATCTGCCATAAAGTTGACTAGGGTTCTTGTCTGAGTAGATGCTAGGCTACTAGTAACAATACTTTGAGAACTCTGGTGGTTCTGACTATTCTAACTGCTAGGTATTGTTGAGACAATAGGAGGATTAACGTTACTTACTTAAGTAGTTCACACAGTTCCTAAGATTTTTGGCTCACTTTGGTGTAGTTCTTCAGCTTCCCCTTCTTCTGTTCTGGTGGGCTTTGGATGCTCTTCATCGGTTAGATCTGCCTCTTCTCCACTGTAGAAACCTTCTTCACCGTAGTTTTGCTTAAACAAATTCTCAAGGTGAAATCCGCAAAATACTTTCCCACTACGCATATGTCCTACTTCTGTGTCACTGTCGCTGTCTGAGATCTTGAACATTATCCTTTTCAGGTCCGATCAATCTATTGTATCTTCAATATGTGGTTTTCATGCAAGAGCATCTTGATTCTTAGCTTCAGGAAGTTCAAAAATTTTCCTCTGGGTTCCTTGAAAAAGTATCTCTTAGCTTGACTATACGATTCAGTTCTATCAACAACAAACTCAGTGATATATCCTCTAATGGTACTATCAAACCAGTGATCTACTGCTCTGGATACAACGTTGTCGACTCTATTGACCTTCTATATCAATGATGGTTTCCAAACCACAGGGGGTCTAGATATGATTTCAAACTGTGTGCCAGCTAACCTAGCAAACCACTCGTATAGCTCCTAATGGATTCCTCCAAAGAAGATCTCGTGAATGTCGGTGAAGATGTATCTTTGTAGCTAATGTTCAGTGCTTATTTTAGGGTTCTTGTTCTGGGCTTCAACGAAGTCCTTCTCTTGATCCTCTACCCACTTCTGAATCTCTGTCTTCGATGGGAACCACCTTGAAATTCCCTTAAAAAGATTCCCATTCCCATAATGGAACCATTTGTTGGTGCAGGGGCAGACCTAGGGTTCAGCTCCAAGAGCGCACCAACAAGCCCTAGCTACTGTCCCTTTTGGAAGCACCTGCAAAGTAGATGATGTCTCACCCGAAGAAGCTATGAGGGGGTTACAGGACAGAGATGTCTACAACCAGGGGAATATCAAGTGGTTCTTATTGCAACGACAATACAACATGCATCTATAAATATAAACTATCTAGATCCTTCCTTCATAGCTATAGAACTGATCTAACACAACAATGCAAAAAATAATACAACAAAAACATAGATCAAAGCATCAATCACACATCCACAACACATGGTATACGTGGTTCACCCACTCTCTAGGGATACGTCCACAGAACTGTGATTATGATTTATTAATAAAAAGCATACAGTTCTTATCTGTTCTCTCAAATAGCATATCTTCTATCTTCTCTCTCTTTCTCTCCCCTTCCTGCGCACCCAACTGCAAGACTTGATCTTTGCACACAGCTAAAGATCTTACAATACCATAAGGCTCTCTCTCTCAACACTTCTCTCCCCCAATACGATAATCTCTCACACAATAATAGAGCTAGATCAACAACAATATCATACCAATACTCAATGATCCCACCCCCAACCCAGGTCCTCTTAACCTTTTTTATACATTAAAATACCTCATCGACATCCTTAGACCGAAACCTAGGTGCCAAAACCCTAAATACAAAAAACCCATGAGAACTTGACCCTCTTTTTCTTGGCTTCGCTAGCCCGTCCTTCCTTCCTTCTCGTGCGGTGTTCCAAAGAATCCATCAATGGATTTTGCCACTTTCTGAGTCATCCTCGATCCCTCTCCTTTTCTAATCTGTCATCCTCGATCTCCTCATCCAACGACTTGCTTTTCCACACTTTGCTCCATCTTTTTTGTTCTTTTGCTCGCTTCGACCTAGTGACAGTCACTGTGTCTCCCACAAAACTCTCTTTTTCCATTTTATTCCTGATTCTTCACTTCCTTCTGTAACCTAGGGCCAACATGTTTGATAGTCACCTAGGCTCCAAATCCCCAAAAACGTCGTTTAGGGCCTCAGAATGGCCACAAAAGTTTGGAACTTGAAAAACTACCGAAAAAATACCAAGGTGAAAAATTGTTTTTCGAGCCAGTGGAATAGGTGGGTGGCCACCAATATCCACCTGGATAAATCCTCCCTCCTTAGGAAGCAATGGTCTCCATTGCGTTGAGTTACCTCATTATATGAAGAAATTTTTGTTGAATTTGGCCCCGGGGGAGCCACTTGCCTTAGTGTAGGAGCTTCCCTGCTTTGATGACTCGATAAAGTTGGATCCTTTGTTGTCGAGTGCCCTTGATTTGTGTGTCCACAATATGATCATTGGATTCCTATTGCATGCAGTCAAGGTTGAGCTCTGTTGGTGTCAACTTCTCTTTTATCTTTGAGGTGTTCAATAATTGTGGGAAATATAGCTGAAGGATAACAAGGAAGGAGGGAATGTTGAGCTCAAAATCATTTTCACCCAAAACATTGGTTATGGTGTATAGACCACAACAGAGTGGTAAAATCTTCCACTGGGGCCATGTAAGGCATTATTTATTCAAATGCAACCAAACTTTGTTGCCCACTTGAATCTTATGTGGCACTCAATGTTGATCATGGCACTGCTTGTACTTGGCATTAGACTTTTGTACAATATCCTGAACCTGCTGGAATATGTGCTCGATCTGATCAATGAACCAGGTGTATTTTTCATCTTTTGGTGGAGAAGGGGATGATTTGGTCAAGGTGGTCACCAGGGGTAGTGCAACATCCATGGGGTCCAATGGTTGGAATCCCAACCCACCTGAAAGGTGCTATGGCTAGTTGAGCTATGCAGGGCTTGGTTGTAGCTATGTTGGACAAAGGGAAGACTCTCATCCCATGTGTGGGGGTGTTTTGAATTATACATGCATAGGATATGTACGACCATCCGATTGACGACCTCAGTTTGGCCATCTGTCTAGGGGTGGAAGGCAGTGGTTTTGGTGAGCTTGGTATCCAAAAGTGACCAAAGGCTTGACCATAATGAGTTGAGGAACTGAGTGTGATGGTCTGAGATAATGGTTTGTGGGATCCCAAAATGTACCCATACTCATTCAAAGAAGATATTGGAAGTGGATTCTACTATGATGTTCTTCTTCCAGGTGGCTAGAATCGCCATCTTGGAAAAGAGATCAAAAACCACAAAAACACAGTGATTTCCCTTCTTGGTGGATGGGAAGCCCAATATGTAGTCCATTGAGATGGATTCCCATGACATGTTAGGAGTAAGCAGAGGGAAGTATAGGCCTTGTTTCTTAGTGGTTGGTTTGGCAATAACATAGGTGGTGCGGGACTTGATATACTTGCTGACATCCTGTCGAAGTTTTGACCAGTAGAAATTTTTTTGCAGCACTGCCATTGTATTTTCAACACCAAAGTGTCATGCCACCTGATTGTAGTGAGCTTCCCAAATAAGCTTCACATGATTGCTTGATGGAACGTAGAGATAGCCCAGACGACACAACAACCCATCTTGAAGATGGAAATTAGCGACCACTGAGTTGGTTCCCAACATTTGGTAGGTGGTAGAGAAGTCAAAGTTTGTATCATAGAGGTGGGGCCATATAGAGATCTCGTGGCCACAATATTCTAGAACCGTGGTGCATGCCATGACTAGAGGTCGACTAAGGTAGTCAACAACTCAGTTGGTACTTCCTGTTTTATACTTGATGTTGAGGTGGAACTATTGTAAGTATGTTGACCACTTTTGATGGTGGTCATTCTGCAATTTGCCTTGGGTATGCATGAACTATAGTGGCTTGTGATCAATGTGGATGAATGTATCCTTCCCAACAATGTAATGTCTCCACTTGCAGTAGGATTGCACAATCGAGTACATTTATTTGTTGTAAGTAGGGAACTTACAGACAACATCTAATAGTGTCTCACTATTATATGCCACAGGGTGGTCATGTTGAGTGAGAATGATGCCCACAACATAGTCTAAAGCATCTATCTCGATCTCAAAGGGATGTTGAAGGTACGATAATGAAAGTACTGGGGATAAGAACAAATTCTTCTTCAATTCATCGAAGGATTGTTATTGGGAAATTCTCAACATAAAATTTTCCTTACCGCCACCCCTGGTTACTTGGCTAAGGGCCCACGCGATATGAGAATATCCCAACACAAACATGTGATAGAAATTGGTGAGGCCCAAGAATCTCCAAAGTTTAGTGAGTGTGGTTGGGGATGGCCAGTCACGGATGACCTAGATCTTGGCTAGATCCACATGCACACCATGTTGATCAACGATGTATCCTAATTAATGGACCCTGTCCATGCCGAAGGAGCATTTTTCCAAGTTTGCATATAGTTTTTCCTACTGTAGGGTGTGCATAACCCACTGAATATGCTGCAAGTGTTCCACCCAAGTGTTATTGTAGATGAGGATGTCATCCAAATAAACCACTAAAAAATTATTGGTGAAAGGTTGTAGGATATCGTCCATCATCCTCATAAAAGTTGTTGGAGCATTTTCCAAACCAAAGGGAATGACCAACCATTCAAAAAGACCTTCTTTTTACTTGAAGGAAGTATTCCATACATCTGTTTGTTCTATTGGGACCTGGTGGTAGATAGACTTTAGATCAATCTTACTGAAGTATTTTTCCCCTATGAGATGATCAAGGAGGTCGTCGATTTGGGGAATCGGGTACCAGTTTTGGACTATGATTTTATTCAGGGCCCGATAATCAATGCAAATTTGACAGGTCCTGTATTTCTTCTGCAACAACATGATTGGGCTTCGAGAAGGATATGAGATGGGACAGATGTGCCCCTTTTGGAGCAGTTCTTGGATCTGCCTCTTGATCTCCTCATTTTCTAACAGAGAGAGGCGGTAGACTAACCCATTGGGTAGAAATACGTCTGGGGTCAGATCAGTGGGATGCTTGACCTTATCCACTAGCTTATGTTGTTTGGAGAGATTGGCTGCGGAGGCCCTAGATGTGGCTACTATATTTATCTCACTCTAAGAGAGAATCATGAAGAAGAAAAATTTCCCGGTTTGAGAGATGACCTTCCCGCATTTCTTGGCAGAGATCAATAAAATAACACTAAGAGGGACTGCCTCAGATATCCTGTACAATTTCCTATTCAAAGTAATTATTACACTATGGTGCCTAGACTCATATACATCATGATGTTTCCATAAATAATGTTGGCCCAAAAGAAAATAAAAAACTTCGATAGGATCAACATTACAAAATACCTCATCTTTGAAGGGCTTGATGTCATACGACAGTTGACATTATTTTCTGATGCGCATATTGCTTCCTTGGTGGAGACATCCAATGGTGTAGGGTTGTGGGTACAATGTTGTCAGTAGGTCCAACTGCTTGAAGACCTCTGCTGAGATGAAATTCTTCTAGCTACTGATATCAACGATGAAGTGTAGCGGGGTGCCTTTTACCCACATCTGTGAATGGAAGAGGCACTCTCTTTCTTTTAACTCGTCTAGTTCACCAAGCTAGAGATTGGTAGTAGAAATAGTGGCACTAGGTTCTGCATCAATTATCCATCTTCCCCTTTTTGGTTCTGAATCATATTCATAACCCACACATGATTCAGACGCTTTCACTTCATCCACCAATGACTTCTTTGAACAGCAGTCAATAGTGTTATGCCAAGGGCTCTTATGGAAGTCGCACCACTTCTCGGTATCTTTTTTTGTATTTTCGATGTCCTTATTTTCTTTTGGCTTGGACTATTTGTCTTGACACTGTCCATATTTTCTCTGTCTTTTCTTCTGTGGGTTGGGGCTACACTTTCCTGGCTTTTTCTATGAGGGGTTCCTAGGCCCAAATTGTTGCGTCTTTTGTTTGATCTGATGTTCGATTTTGACGACATATTGGTAGGTTGCGCCCAAGGAAGAGATGTCCAGAAATTCCATTTCGGTCTAGATGTATCTATGCAGAGAACCATGATACTTGAGCACTAGATGTCGCTCTGAATCTTTGATACCCAACTTGGTGCGAAAGGTATGGAATATATTTGTGAACTCTAGCACTGCTTGGTCTCTTTCTTCCCGCAGTGTAGTCCATTTGGTATACAAGTTGTAATAAATTCCGATAGGGTAGTATTGTTCCTTATTAGAATCCCAGGTGGTCGCGACTATATATAATGAGGGTTCCTCTATTTCTTTTTTCTCACAAAAAGTTTCCCACCAATATTTGACATGGGGAATGGCTTTGAGGAGCGCAAAAGTAATTTTTTCTCTATTTGAAAAGTTATGGACAAAAAAATACCCTTCTAGTAGATTCAACCACTTGTCTACAACATCTACGTCTATATCACCTTAAAATATAGGAATATAGAAGTTGATTTGTACCTTCAAGGGGGCGGTTCCTTTGCTCGAAGAAGATGCATCACCTATTGGTAGTCGTCGAAGGATTTGCGTGAAATTATCCATCATCTTGTTCCTCTGTTGCATGAGGGATTCCTAAAGAAAAATTTTGAAAGGATATCTTGTCCTTTCATCTTTCTTTTCTCTTTCCATGAGAGGTCTCTTGGGCATGCGAGATATTTTTTCCTCAAGAGAAACAAGCTCAAGACCCAATTATTTGTACCCTGACCTCGTTGGGTACATGCATTAAGACAACAAGGAGAAAACCGCTCTGATACCATTGATCCATATTTTATGAGAAGAACGAAATGAATACATATTATTAAAAAATGATTAATATAGAATAACAAAGATACAGTAAAACTGGTTTTCTATTAAATAAGGAAATAAGCCGAAAGTGTAAAATGTAGTAGAAAACAAGCTTGTTGAAATTGTGGTGGCTTATCTCTGAGAAGAGATGGGACGACTATGCTCATTTGCAATAAGATGGTTGTAATGAGGCTCTAAAGGAATTTTAAAATAAACAGGAATCTCAAAAATCCTAGACATCCAAAAATCTAACCCTAGGAGATGAAGTGCCAAAAGTCATGTGGGCCCTGTTTGGGTAAGTTAGTACATCAACTTCCCCGGGTCATAATTTTTACATACGATCTCCATTTTGGGTTCACGATAGCCTGTTGGAAAGCTATAACTGAGAATAACAATTTTCAATTGGCCCAGGTCAGTGTTTTAGGCAGTCACCTGGGCTCCAAATCCTAAAAAATGTCGTTTAGGGCCTGAAAATGACCCCAAAAGTTTGGAACCCGAAAAACTGCCAACATGAAAAAATGTTTCTCAAGCTAGTGGAATAGGTGGGTGGCCACCGATATCCACCTATATCCAATTAAATCTTGGATGAATTGAATGGTGCTCAATACTTCACCAAATTGGACCTACGTTATGGCTACCACTAGATCCTTATGAAATTAGAAGGCTTTCCCAAGACTGCATTTCACACTCATGAGGGTCATTATGAATTCTTCTTAATTCCCTTTGGATTGTGTTAATCTCCTTCCACTTTCCAAAGTATTATGAGACACATCTTTCTTTATTTTCTCCGTCATTTTGTCTTAGTTTTCTTTGATGATTGT